>JAOVYW010074148.1:38598-52422 GCA_025775045.1 Hiodon tergisus
GGTTATTTACATTCTTGAGACTCTTTGGTCTAAATGCAGTGTTAAGTCTAGTAAAAAGCCCAACCTAGTACATCACCAGTCTTACCCTTAAGCAAGGTGGCGGCATCCTGGTATGGGATGCTCTTAATCAGCAGGGAAACTTGATTGAGAAAATGTGAAGACAAATCCCAGAAGGAACGCCTGCTTCAATCTGCTAAATACCTAAAACCTCACCGTTCAGCAGGACAACGGCCAGAAGTTACAGGGCCAAAGCTGTGTTGGAGTGGCCTAAAAAAGATGTGTATTTCCTCCAGTGGCCCAGTAAACGTCCTGACTTGAATCAATTAAAAAGTCTGTGGCAACTCATCATTGGAATGACTCCACAAATAATAAAGCCCACCCGTCTCCATTACCAATGACCTCCATTCATAAGCATGAAAAGCCACAGTCATCATCTCAGTCAGTCTGCTGTAACGCTTTGGACACAGTGTATCGACAGATTCACCGTTCTTCAGTTCAGTAATTTTTTTATCCATTTATTCAGCTGGATATGAACCAAACTCATAAATGCATTCACCCGCTTGTCCTGGTGAGGGCAGCAAATTATTTTGGAATTTGTACATCAGCAATGGCACTTCTTATATTTATACAATTGACAAGCCAAAAAACATTAACCCCTAGCTCACGCAGACTCTAAAATTCCTTCACTGATAATAAGAGTGCTTTGTTGATAACTCATTCATTATCCTGAAATACACATCTTCAGACGTGCCGAAGAGCACACATATCACCGAGTCAAAATATAATATTATAATATAATAATATGCCAGGCATCCAGGAACCTGGAGTAAGCATAGAGCACTTGCCCCAGGACACTACAGTACTAACGGCCCCGTTTGTTGTCCAGAAAAATCCATCCATGCATCACCACCTGTTCCAGCCAGCAGCTGTGTCCCCTCTCATCTGAACTACTCCCAATCCGAGACTTCTGGAAGGTCTGCCGTCCGGTGCTAGCCTAGCCCACCAAACCAGCACTTAGTCCTTGGAAGCCAACCTATCCCCTCGTTGTCACAAAAGCGACTGCAGCCTGAATCCACCTCGTAGCCCCGGACTCGGGTGTTCCGTGTCCACGTTAACCACGTGCCCCTATACATTCGCCCTTACCCCTCTCCCACGGGCCGTCTTTCTCTACCTTTCCTTCAAAGCAATAAGAAAAATAACCAAATATTTCTCATCCCCAGTCCCTCCACAGAAACTAATTTGAACCGTTTTAGTCTGCAACCCTTTGAAGGTACTAACAGCATTCATCAAGCTTACGCAGTTGAATTTAAGCTGGCGGTTTCTTATGGAATCATGCAAAAGTTCAGTTTTATTACTGTTTATTGACCGTGTGAAAGCACATATGTTATATATATTTCCCATCAGTTCTTACGTGATCGTTTTATGATGTAAAATGTCATTTCTGTAAGTAACTATTTATTATAAAAAATAAAAAGAGTGGAATCCCACCATGAGAAAACAGGTTATACAGGTACAAAAGTAGTAAGAGAATGACGAGACTTCCTCTTTAAAAAAAGATAAGCAGCTATTCAGCGAAAGCCCGGATACTGTGTCCAGTTTCCCCCTCATGTCATTCCCTTTGGAAATGTGAGCTGAATGATCCACCTGTGGGGTTGGATATGCATTGCAATATGCCCTGTTCACTATGCCAGTGTTGTACACAGAGCGCCAACCAGCAGACACTGCCATCATTCAGTCTTTTCTCATTTGTCAAAATGAAGTAAATTTGCATAAATCAACCTTAGTTTGTTTTTTAGTTTATTAAATCCACCATATTGCGTGCATAGGCAAATTCCATTGTTCCATTGGAGCTAAACTTGCTCTATCCTCACGGGCTACAGCTTTTCAGCTGGGGGTTCCGGGCGTTTCAAACACAGTCAGGCACTAGGGCACAAAGGCGATTAGTGAGAGAGATAGCACCCAACATGTCTTCATGGGAGATCAGAGTGTTACCCATTCCTTAAGTTTAAAGCAACTCCATTTGTTATGGAGGCTCTGGAAGTCACCACCGACCAGAGGAAAAGATAAGACTTGGTTTTGATGTGTGTTAGAATTAATTTTAGAAAACTGAATGGAAATCCTTATATAGTGTGGAGTACAACAAGGGTGCATTCATCAGAGACTAATACAAAGTTTGTATCAATAACAGTGTTTTCCTTCTTAAAAATACAAATTTTTGCTATGGAAGCTGGGTTGTTACCTTTCACAAATAACTTCTAGACGTATTAACTTTTTTCCATATGAAAATAATTGCTGACATTTCCAGAATAAACACTAAACCTTAAAGGGGGGAAAAAAAACCTCTTGTAAGAATAACATTTCTGCATATTCCCTCTGTTTTTCCTATTTTATTTATAATTTCTCATACACACGCACATTCAGATGTATGAAAAATTTAATCGCAAGCCTTCTTGAATAAAATGGCTTAACCCTAATAACATCTCTATTTCAATATGAAGAGCCCGATTTAAACTTTACTAAATGAAAGGTGCCAGCACTTGGGCGCGTTATCTTTCCAAGGTGACTGAATGAACTAAGGAGAGATGGTCTTTGTGTAAAACTGAGGTTAGCAAGAAGAACTACATGGGCAGGATCTTACAACATGAAACGAAATGGAGTTTATTTTTTCCAGTCAGTCTCAAATCGCTTTGTTGAATGATTTGGTTTACAACCTGAAAGCCTGACTCTGGGTGGGGGTTCCCAACTAGACACACACACAAAAAAAAATAATCTCTGAAATTATCCCAGATTTAAAAAGATTTCACATATTCTGGGTGTAAGAGCACTATATACAAAAAACTGAGGAAAAAAATTAAATAACCTGTTTATAATAATAAAAAGAACATGATATTAAATATAATAAATGAAGCAAATTTTGTGATGAATAAATACTAAGGGAGGAGACTTGCGTGTTTCATGTGAACACATCCCATTCGAATTCTAGATCATGTATCCGATTCACGTCAATTGGCATCCTTGTATAGTCTGATTATAGAACTTTTTCCCCCTCACACGTTTGATGTTCGTTGGATGATGTTCGGTTTAGATTGAATTTTTGGACATCTTACCATGCTATTCTTTAAATTAAAGTATATTATTACAAAAGTGCTACGAAACTGAAAAAGAGCATCGAGCATTAAAAATCACAACATATTAGAGATTCAAACACTGTTAATCATATAGGTTACAGACGGTATATGTGTATACTGTATGAAGAGAATTGAAAAGCGTTTAAAACGCATGTTCCCTACCTTTCCCGTAGTTGAGATGAAGTTTGACCTTGCCTTGATTGACATGCAGGTACGTAAACCAGACCGCAAACATCAGTAGGACCAATAGCAAAAGTAGTCTGAACTGTTTCCGTATTTTCTTCACTGGGAAGCGCAGCATCCTCGCAGAATCTTAGTCGAAATATAATTTAGCAAGAGGCCGCCTTGCGTTCACCGCAAATCGGTAGCCTATAACTGACGGGCAATAAAAAGGAAGGTGTTGACAGCGAGAACCTATTACGGAGAAGACTCGGTACTTGGCAAATATTAGCTATCTAAATACAAAAGCGCTAGTAAAAGCATAGGGATGGAAACAATTTTTGCCATTTCAATTAATCCGCGCATTGTCATCCCCCTTGAAATGCATTCCATTAGGGTATTAACAAAATATTTACGAGAGAAGACTGTTGGTTGGTCAGCTATAATCACACTTCAAAGACTTAGCCTACTACAGAGTGAGGACATATACACGTTCGACGCTTACATTGACAGTCACTTTTGCAATCGCGTTACAGATATTCGTGTGTCTCCTCATTTGACTGTCGATGTTTGGTGTTGCGCGCTGCAACAATTCCTGACGGGCACATACATCTGATAAACTGAGTCCAGAATACCGACGTCTTTGTTGAGTGCGCTCTCCCGCGAGTCCGGATAAATCTCTATTCACTACGGCCTCGTCGTCATTACGAAGCAGATTATTTAGAGAGGTACTCAGAGATGAATCCTCCTTTAAATTTCAGCGCGGGACCGGCGTACAGTGCAGTCGTTAAGCATAGGCAGCCAAACTTCTAAAACATCATATATGACAGAAGTCCCTATGTCACTTCGATATATTGTGTTGTATTTGTTTAGTCGTTTTGTCAAATACAGCGAGCCCACTTAAACAGAGGTTTGAAAACAATTCAGGTACTTAAATTAAATTACATCAAACGAAGAATTATTTCCAGGTATTGCTCATTATCTTTTCAAATCGGCGGCCAAGATTTCCGTAAGACCGAATGTAAAACTTATTTTACTCTGTTTAACTTAACATGTAAGGGATACAACAATAATATATAAACCGCAGTGTTATTCGATGTTATTTAAATAAAAAGTAGCCCATGTTGGTAAAAAAACTGGGATATATACAATATACATATCAATAAGAGCAAAATGTATCAGCAGTTAATCCTGAATTTCATCGGATTGAAATTGTTTGTGTTGCCGACTGAGGGTATGATTTTCTAAAGCAAAACATAGCTGCAGAAATGTTACGCTATTAAAATCAAAACGTGGATTTCTTAAGAGTAGGCTACTGCTTACAGGCTGGCAGGCAGAGGGTTGCATTTAAGATTAATCAAATTCTTCTTTGCAAAGATTTCGTTGATTCCATGCGCACCTGCTCGTATTGTGTCAATGTGGATTTGCGAATAAACGCGCAAAAAAAACAAAAAGTATTGTGTAAAACGATTTACCGTGCAGAAATCAATGCATACCCGCTTAAATAACAGTACCGATAAAAAAGTACAGTATTTTATGTGTCGGCGACGAGCAAAATAGATTATACATCCACGGGTACTGTATGGGTTACTCAGTTGTCCGCCGTCAGATCCATGGCGTTTGTCGTCTAGTATAGAAGTCTCTCAACACTTCGGGTAAGTAGCCTAGTCCTCATAGGGAAGAAACGAATTATTTGCCAACACAAACAGACTCGTCCCGGTTCTGATGTACGTCTTATTCTCGTTTCCACCCCCTCCCTTCGCTCACCGAGAAGCATCACGCGGAAGAACAACCTAACATAGGCGAACCCGTAATGGGCAGTCTCCGCATCCAACCGACATCACCGCTCCCGAATAGACGCTGCAATCAACTATCAGGAGAGGCAGGGTGACGATCAGTGTCAGGTCAAATCCGTACAGCTCGTCGTGGAATATTGAACGATACAAAACCGAGATTATTTACACCGCTCCAATGGCAAAAATAATAGTTATGGTATTAAACGGTTTTTTTTGTAACTCAGTGTGACGTGAGAAAATGTCACATCTCATCATAGATTACTTTTAGTGCGTAAATACACTGCCAAATCTCATAATTTAATTAACTAACTTTAATTAAATAAAACCGTTTAGAATTAATAAATTGGCCAAGGGATATTCCAACTCGGGTTGGAGCTGTACGGTATTTCCCGGTCACGACGACACCATTTAACAGGCAACGATAGAGAGGACACTCAATCCTTAACAAGTTTACAGCTATTGCGCTAACGCTTATAAAACAACAAAAAAGGAAATAGTCAACGGAGGACGACAGGGAAAACCTCTTAAACATCGTATATATCCAGGTGTATATATATGGATGTAGAAATTTAAAGCTCTTTGGTTAAAAAAAGCGACTGCTAAGCAACAAAACTGTAGTCCAAGAACTGTTAGATACCACAAATGCAGACAAGAGCAACAACAACAAAAAAACATCAGCTGGAGTTGTGGGTCAAGGTGGCAGGTTGGAAACCAAAAGGTTGCTGGCTCAAGTCCCACCCCAGCTGCAGCACCCCTGAGCAAGGTAGCTTACTGAGGCAGTTCAGGTTAAATATCCAGCTGTACAAGTGGATGAATGTAGAAATGTAAGCTCTGAAAGTTGCTTTGGTTAAAGGCTTGCAAGAAGCATAAATAAAATGTAAACAAGGGAGGATTGTAATCACATCATATGTAAAGGTCTAAATCTAGTCACGTCTTCTTTGCTGTGCACACCCACTCTATGTCCTCGTTTTTACTATGGGTAGTTTGCAGTAGCCACACGCTCTCTTATAAATTGCAGCGAGCATCCCTGACCGAAACCGTTTCCATCTGGGCATTCACGTGTAGCAGAGATAAAAACTACTCTCCCAGCCACATAAAAATAATCCCTGGCACACGTGGTAAACATCTGCTCAAATTAATTGGCTTTTATTCTTGTTTCTTTAAAATTGTTTAAAAGAAGGGGGAACCAATTTTGACACATCCATACAGAATGAGGCTTTGGGGGTGGAGAATCCTGGCTCTTGAAAATGCTGATTTTCCAGCTACCTCTCAATTAGAATCTTATTTAACACCAGGCAAACACTCAAATTATAAATACAGATTTTAATTAAATATACCTCCTTATTAATTAGGTTTGACTGAATTGTTAATTGAAGTCTGGATATATCTTACAGAACTAGCATGGATATTACCTCTGCGTCTGACAAACATGTTGCTATGGGTAAAGAGAAGACTCACTGTGTATTTCTTAATTGGGACCACAAAAAACAAAAATGCATACTCAAATTAATAGGGTATAATTAGCTGTTAAATTAATGGTATTGTCCAAGCCAGATGAGGACTAACCAATTCAACTGCCCATTAATCACTAATACTACCAATTAAGGATAACAGAATTAGCCAACCGCCATTGCATAAATGTTTTTTCCTGGCAAACACGCATATCCATCAACAATTTTTCTCCAAACTTTTACAGCAGGTAATTGAAAATAGCACCTGGATTTCAGTTAACAGCTCAATCGATTCAAAAGCAGAACAACATGTTTGGGATAATTTAAAAAAAATAAACGGCATTCTGTCTCCAGGAACAGGATGGGGAAACAACGCTGAGAAGAATATAACACCCGGGCTTAAACACCCTTCCATACTCACTCACGTTTGTTTGATTGCAAAGCTTGTTGGAATGAGAGAGGAGAACGCGAGCATCCTAAATGTATATATCCGCCCAAAGCATAGCTTTCAAGTTTGACTCAGGTTATCTGCGAAACACAACTGCTAACCCTGCAGCTGTAAAAATACGTTTTCGCTGGTATTTATGAACAGGTCAAGTCAAACTTAAAAGGTTATAATTTTACTTTTAAAGAAGTTGGGCATATCTCTCTCTCTCACACACACACACAGGTTGTGGTTCACACAGTAAGCTCTTAGAAGATGGTGTTTAACAGGTTCTCTCTCTACCAGACAACAAATCCTTCGCACGGCTTTAGCATCACAAGTTGAAACCACAGCTTACGTTGATGTACGTTTCTCGGTTGATGCCCAAAGGGATGCCCATCTGTGCAGAAGATGAATGCAGGAAATGTGGAGGTCCTCCAATGCATAACACAAAAAGACAAAACGGGAACTGCATGCACTGTAAACCCTTTAATAATGCAGTTAATCCGTTAGCTGTTGGACAGAATCTACATCATCATCCCTCTCCCCCCCTTTACAGTGCTACATTTTCCCATCACAAAACAAGGGGTTTCCTTCTAAAACCCCGCAACCAAGGCAACCAAGGCACTGACTGCTCTCCCCTGCACACTTACACAACCATAAATGACTTGGGAGGGCTCAGCTTGAACAGGAAAGCCCCACTACTGCGTATGTTTTAAGGCACAATCTGAGAATAGCACACATAAATACAAAACATGCTTTCAAACTGATGGGGATGCCTGAACTGCACTAGCACCACGCCCACCTCTTATACCTTCAAATGTTCATATAAATGTGAACATGTCGGAGAAAAGCCAATCTGCAAGACAGTAAGCATCCACAAGGTGGAGATATTTTTCCAAATTACATGGCAAAGGCCCTATCCTTGCCATACTATATACATTTACACACAGACAGACACAATATTAGTTAATGTGGGCAATTCTCTGCTGTCAGACATTCATTCGTAAAGAGCATTTGAATGAGTATTTGTGAAGACAAAGTGAAGAAGTTGTTGTATACTCTGTGGGGTTTACCGAAGTGTACAGCAAATACATTGTTGTAGGCACTTATCATAAAATATCTACATTGTTGCAAACGTTATTTTTTAAATATTAAAAGTAGACATTGGTTTAAAAAAAAAAAATGTAAATTACACAAACAAAAACAAACCAAAAAAAAAAAAAATCGAAATAAACTGGCCAAAAGAATATCGTCAAAAGCAAATCTCAAAAAGGACCCAATGTGTAGAAACGACCACAGCGCCGGGTACAGAATCCACATCGCTGGTGATAAAAGGAGAGCCCCCAATTCAGTAAGCCAGCTCACTACAACCAGTGAATGTGGGTTTAGGCAAAGTTCCATTATAATTACCGATAACGCCATTTAACAACCCTTAAAATGGAGACAAAACCACATGGGCCTGCTTGCATTATAACAGATTTATAACTTTGGTCTCAGTCTCCAACTATGAATCATTTACAGTAACTGAATCCTGATGTATAAATTAAGAAAGCTTGCTGTTGAAAATACAATCACACACAATAAAAAAAATTGTTTTTTTACAAAAACGACAACACACCTCTGTCCTCTAACGACCCCTTACAAAGCAACAGCTTTGGCTTTTACAAAAGCTAGGCTCAAAGGAAAACTTGTGTTTGGATCCGTATGTAAAACGGTCAAGGCGTAATCAGAGAAGGTAGAACCTCTTGCTTCTTTACAAAAACGGGCAGAGTGGGGGGAAAAAAACTCACTCTTAATGTCACCGACTTGGGAGGCTATTGGCTGTTAAATTCATGTAGAATTGGAAGGGGCAGTGGAAGTCCCTACCGTTTGTCCCAGAGTTTCTAAGAACAGCTGGTCGATTGCAACCGTTGGTTTAAAAGTGATTGGCGGCTTACGCCCTTTCTCTCTTCAACAATACAAAGGTCCTGAACCAATCAGGAGGACTGTAAGACAGCGTAGCTTTGTGGATTTTTTGCAGTGCTGGCTGAGCAGAGCGAGAAGCCAGTCTGTCAGCAAAGAAATGTGTAGGCACGGGTGGTGGGCCTCCATACTTCACTTCCCGAGGGGGTGCGAAGGCTACAAGGGGTTGGCTCCGAGGGGCTCCGTGCTGCAGAGAGATTTCTTGGCGGCCTGGGTCGGACAAGCGTCTTCTGGGCCAGGCAGCTGCCACCTCTTAACCCTCAGAGAGGTTGTCATACTGGGAGGTGTTGGAGGGCCTCCTGTCTCCTGGGGGCTGAGGAAGGGACAAGACCACCGGGAACCTGACAGGCAACCGAGGGGCCACACGGGGGGGGGGAGCAGCTTCCGGCGGTATGAGGTGCAGCCGCGCAGGTGGGTACAGGGGGAGAGACGGCCCACCACCCAAGTCCTGGATGTAGAGGGGTGGAGGAGGGGGCAGCTCCGGCAGGTCCAAGAATTCATCCGCAGGAGGCACCAACGAAACGTCAGACTCCGGAGGCTCATACGGTGGAGGCCACTCCCCGGCGTCTCCCCCCAAGTCCGCTGCCCCACCTGGAGGTTGGGTGTCCACCGTTGGCTGTGCCAGACGGCACTCTCTCCTGAGACCCGGTCGGTCTTTCTGGGGCTGGCTGCTGACCGGCAAGGCGGCCTCCTGCCTGCGCTCTGCGCTGAGGCCCACCGCCGCCGCCCGCAGAGGCTGGGACGGCTTCACGGGCATCAGCGGCACCGGCAGCTCCAGTCCCAGGGGCTTCACTGGGAGCTCGTCCGACTTCGCTGCAGACAAAAAAAACAACAGCAACAGCTTACAGACAGGCTCGATCCCTTCCTCTCGACTGAGCAAAACGCAGCGTGTGGCTACACAAAACGTCAGCCTCCGCCCACCAATAACTGAAAGGGCCATTATGTTGATGAACCTGGAGGAGGAAGGTCCAGCTTCATTCGGCGCAGCTCAGACATGGAGGCCTGCAGCTGCTCGATGATGGAGTCATCACTCAGGTCGGAGGAGACTGCAATCTGCACCTGTAGAAACTCCCGCAGTTCCTCCAGGGACATCTTCAGCAGGCGCTCTGCGGAAGGACAGGCAATGCAAAGGTTTAAATCTGCACCACTTATAACCCCCAGGACAAGACTGGCTCCTTTAGCCGCCTCAGGGTCTGGGATAAGGTTTGCCAGTGCAGACCGACACATGCAAGGCCCTTACTCTTGTACAGCTTGAGAAGGGTGTAGGCCATGGCAGGCAAAATCTTCTCTCCCTCCATTATGTAGACGTCCCACAAGCGCAGAGTCAAGGTGATAGGTGTCTGTTCAGAGAGGTTAAAATTAAGCAATGTTAAAAATCCTTTCAAAACTAAAACATGATTTTGTAATATTCATAGGAGAACCTATTCAAGTAAAAAAATAAAAATAAAAATCACAAACCTCGACTGTTAGATTTATCATAGTTCAATCATCTGTAACCCCAATACAACGCATTTACAATTCAAGAAAAAGACATCTGATCCAAATGAGAGAGGGAGAATTTAATGACAGGTTGCGCCTGCCAAGCCCACATAAACTTTGAGATTGGGGCCTCCGGACGGATCAGCAATGCTGACAGCAGCTACTCTCTGGACTCAAAGGATAAACCACAGCTGCCTACAAATCTACAAAACGCACTACTATTCAGACCTCTATACAATCCACTCAACTGGAAGAAATGGGAAGAGTCAGCATTGTACAGGGCTGAGAACTCCTCTTTGATGGGAACCCGTTGCCCTGGCACACATTGAGCGCAAGACAAAACAAGTCTTTAGTCCAGCTGTTCTAAACCCCTTTATTTGTTTTGGTTTAAATTCTGGTAGTTGCCTTCATTAGGCCATTTTATGTGGCGGTCTAAGGGTTAAGACACTTCACTTGTGACCAGAAGGTTGTAGGTTCAAGTGCTGGGTGGGGCTCTGCTATGGTACCCTTGAGCCAGTTATTTTACCCATTTTTACAGCTGGATATGTGTGCAGAAAATCAGGTTAACCGTCAAATCCTACCACATGCAAGTAGCCATGGATAAGAATGTCCGCAAAATTACGAAATAATAATAATAATAATAAATCTAACAAAAGCAAAAGAAAATTGTATAATTATTTGAATATATGTTGTATGTTGACCCAATACCCCAAAGGCCTTGCTGACCACAGGACGGGAATCACTACCATCACTGCTATAAGGTTTGCACAGCAAAGAAGTGTTGTCAAGATACCATAATTTTAGAAACGATGTGGTACCAGGCCAAGAATCACGTTACCTCGTTACAAATTTAGTCATTAATACAAATTAAGCTCAATACAAAGATAGCTCCCACTAGCTTTAAACGTCAACATTGCTAGCTAGAAAGCCTTGTTTACAATTAGCTAGTTAGTCATGCTGTCATCATTTAAAACCAGAAACGTCAGCAAACCACAGCTTATTTAACCAATGGCTAATTAAAAGAATGACTGGATTTAAATGATTACATCTGAAACAGATTCGTCGTTTAAAATTCTGAACATCTGAAACTATAAACACGTCAACTCATAGCCAACGTTATGACATCCCTGTAAATGATAGTAGTACATATGTAGTGGTATTAACGTGTTCATTAAAGTTAGTATCATAAGTATCATGGTCTGGTATAATGATATTCTGTCGGCACCAGTATACTGGGCAACGCTATTGCACATAGAGTTAGCCTATTTTGCCCTATCAGGCCTCAATCACTACATAGTGCAAAACTGAAACATCACAACAAAGGACAGCCTTGGGAATCTTTTAAGTATGGTAAAATAAGAGATTTAGGATCCATCAGAATGGTTGACTGATCTTAATGTAACCAGCAGAGATACTTCACCGCAGAGCATATCAACTAAATCAGGTTTAGGATGAACAACTAAAACATTTAATGTATAAATAAATACATTTTCTTTTGGTTTCTCACCCTATCAACAAAGCATTGCAGGAACCATTTGGTGGTATAAATCCCAGTGGACATGCACTCCTTATCCTGGACGATGGGAAAGAAGAAAAAAAACAATCTCAGCTCCTAATCAAGATTTTAGAGTTAACTATGCGTGTCCTGTCTGTCCTTTCAGTATTATATTATTTGAATCCTAGGAATGAAGTAAAAAGAACAAATCTCACCAAATGTTTCTTCAGCTTGGGGATCAGTTTGGAGAGGATCTGGTCATGGTGTGCCTGAAATCGATGAAGTTTCGGAAACCCGGGGATGAAGAACCCTATCGAAAGAAGAGAAGAGACTGCTTCAGCATTGCCTTCTCATCGATACCAACGTACCATTTGAGGAAAAGGTCACAGAATTAGCAGTGCAAAGTTGGGCTTTTCCATCCAGACGTCCAAGAGACCCCTCCCCCCCTCACCGTGCATGGCGTGCCTCTTGTGGGTCAGCAGCTGCGACAGGGCCCAGAAGGCGTCCTCCTCGTTCATGTACATCAGCAGGATGGCAGCGATCTGGCTCATCCCCTGGCAGTAGCTCACCTCCTGCGGACAGCCGTTACAGGGACACGGGGGTGCCATTGAGAAGCAGCCCTGACTCGCGCTCGGTTCTCTCCAAGCCAAAGGCCACATAGTTTACAGAATGGCTTCAGCGAAACGGATGAGAAATCTACGTTGTATACCATGTACTTTTCTATAGTGGTGAGTGATTTGTGATTTGTCCGAGAACTATTTGTTTGGATGTTCGTTTGAA
The DNA here is from genome assembly GCA_025775045.1 of Hiodon tergisus. Taxonomy (NCBI): domain Eukaryota; kingdom Metazoa; phylum Chordata; class Actinopteri; order Hiodontiformes; family Hiodontidae; genus Hiodon; species Hiodon tergisus. Next base: position 51,276 of record JAOVYW010074148.1, read on the forward strand.
ATTTAGAAAAAGCAATTAAATTAATTAAATTAAAAAACGGAGAGATACTCGGGAAGATAGCCAGCCATAGCTAGGCATGTGCAAATAAACAAGGTGCGAACCCTAAATGCTGGATGTAAAAAATAAAAATAATAATTAATAGGAAGTGTTGTAGTGTTGTATGTGTCATATCCCAAAGTTCTACTATACCGGTATTTCAGTAAATTAACAGTCAGCTAACCTGCAATCATAATTCATTTGATTAAAACTTGCAAATCCATCTGCTTCAAATTCACAGACACAACTTCGGCCTGGTGCTGTATTAAAGGCACCGAAGCGGTCTCGGTTGAATTGAATCAGTGGCTCAATTTAGATGTTAGTTGTTTAGCAGGACCTTGCAGGTCACATCCTTCTTGGTTCTCGGTGACTCTCGTGGCAGTTACGCCCTTCCTGTGGTATTGACGCCTCTCCTCAGGCTGAAACTCAGGTTTCCCACGAATCAAGTAAACAGCGCTCGTGTGTTATATCTGAAGTTCAAAGCAGTAGGTCCTTCCCAGTCTCGTTGGCTTTCCCTCCCGTCTGGTTGGGAAGCGTGCAACGATTTGGAAACCAGGCTCCCTCACGGAAAGGAGCAGGTCCACATGTTTAAGTCTCCTGTGAAAACCTAGGTCTGACCCTCAACCAATGGCTCAATTTTAAACGCAATCATAATGTGTTAATGTTAGGTTTTTGTGCTCACGAAGTGCAGAACAGGGACAGAACTATATACAGCCCAGCAATGGTCCTAGTGCCAGTTATAATTTCAGTTATAATATATAAGGTTATATATAATTATATATATATAATGTTGCTTTAAGGTGTCTAATGTAAGCCCAGCCACATAGCCAAATTGGCCATGAAATATGGGTAATTCATTACATTGCCAAATACTTCCATATTTGCACAACTGAAATCCAGGGTAGCAATGCACCATAATCATGGTTTATGATCAGTCTCAGCCAGGAGGGGGGGGAAAGAAAATTTTAAAAATTCACTAGAATGAGCACCTCCGATTAAACACATGAGCAAAAAATACCGTCGCCCATTTCCAAATCAAAAGGGTAAATCTATCCTGTTCTTATATGGCATCCTTTCTAAATGCCAACCACAGTAGCGCGACAAGACGCCC
>JAOVYW010074149.1:0-12417 GCA_025775045.1 Hiodon tergisus
AGCTCCAAAAAAAAGCAAGTGTTTACGTTGATATGATTGACACATGAGAGATGAGAAACACCCGCAGTAGGCAACAGGAAGGCTTTGAACATCGAAAGCGACTTTGGAACAAAAAGCGGCTGAAGTGCTTGAGCTGACAAGGCGATCCAAGCAGAGACATATTCTGCGCTGCGATTGAACTGATATTTGTTACTGTGTGAGAATGAGACACATGGCAGGCTGAGTGTGGAGGGCGTAACAGATGGGTCTTTGCACAACACTGTTTCAAAGTGCCCAGCTACGTGGGGCCTGCCTCCAATTCAGTCATCTCACTACTGGTGGGTAACCATCACTGTTCTCTGTGAAACGCAATGATGAACGAAATCACTGCAGCTTCATTTCGCTTTACACATCCCATGCTAAGATATAATAACAAAATCAGTGTATACCGGAATGCATATTAAAAACACACACACACACACACACACACACACACACACGCACACACACATATATATATGCAAAAATACTTTTTTACTTTATGATTTATAAAGACAACGACTGATCCCATTTGATTATATTTGCTTCTATATCCTGTCCAGTATTAATTATTTAGGTCCAACTTGCTGCCGCCTTAGCACTATAGATTTCTTCAATCGATTCCTGTAAGGCTAAATGTCTCCACCCTCTTTCTCATTTGGTTCTGCTTGACCTCCAGTTTTATTTTAGTTCTGTCCCAAACCTCTAGTCATTAATTGTAAATGTAAATAATCACGTCGAACCTTAAAAACACTCAATATGATTAAATCTAAATAACGAGTAAGAGCAGGGTGTAATTTTTTTTATCAAGGATGCAAGGAAGAAAATCGAGTAGTAACCAAGAAACGTTTCTCAAACGTAATGAAAATGTACACTTTAAATAGCTATACTCATAAAAACAAATTTTATTTATTATAACCACTTCTGGCCAGGGTTGGTATTTGACCAAGTTTGACATGGTGTCAATATTGCTTGCAATTTCCATACTTGACAGAACAGGAAATTCGGTGAATATCACCCAATCAATCGGTGGTCAGACGTATATTTACCATCAATTGCAACAAAACGTTGCCTTTTCATCCACCCAAGTTAATCCCATTGGATGGAGATAATATTCTCCTGTCTGACTGTGGACTTTGGGAAACAGTTTAGTCAGCAAAACAGAAGCACCGATTGTGGCAGCTCTGATTACTAAATAGATCAAAAAATGTTCAGTCAACATGACAAGTGCTCAGCAAAGGTGCAGGTGGTCAGTCCCTGCCCCCTAAATTGCGGAAAAACTCAAGAGCGATTCAAGGATCCGAGTCCTCTCTGTCAGATTTCCCTCCTCATCAGTTGGACAGAAGATTCCGATTACATTTTTCCTCTTCCCAACCACTGCCAGTAGCTCCTGCTCTAACGTCCAGCAGGAAAGGGCAAACTATTTTCCCTATCAGGCTGTGTCAACAGCTGGCTTAACTTGGCAAGCTTTCTCTCCCTGCTAAACCTCGCCGACAGCATTGGTTTGATTCTATGCCTCAGGGTTGGGGTATTTGTAAAGTAAATAAAAGTACCCACACGCTGTTTTTTTTATCCCAAATCTTCTTTATTCTGTGCGAGATCGGGACAACATGAGCACACAGAGACAGGCGAGGAAAAAGCGACCCTCACCCCCCCCCCCATCCGGGTTTCGGGGGTGTGAATGACAGCATCAACCCCATCGGATGTAGATAGAGGAAAAAAAAGCACTTCCATGTACAGTGTCTCCCTGTTATTGACACTTACTTTGACCTTATCTCTGTCTTGGAATTCTATGCAAACCTCTGTGAGGAACTACACCTCCCAGAGAGCATTGGGCATAGCCCTGAGCTTTGTATTTCCTCTCTCCATGCTGCATGAACTTAGAATAAACAGAATCAACCAGCTTGCACCCCAAACGATGGAAGGCTGAGTTTTCTTAGACAGTTTCGACGCTCATCGATCTCAATGGTGTGTCAGGAAGTCTCAAATTGAACGCGTTGACTGTTATTTCTCTTAGTAAGTCAGGTCTGCAGTTGAAACAGCCAGCATGGTAGTAAGCATGAAGACCGGGAGATTAGTAGGTGAGTTTGTGTACAGATGTTGCCTAGCAACCACACTTTCACATTTACAGTTAACGTTTTAGTTTCACAGATTTCACAGAAGCTCTTATCCAATCTTTTGGCAACCCTCCACGCATCGCCAAGCAGTGCAAGGCGAGACGTAAATGTTTTGGAAGCATTTGGGCTCAGGCTGGGACGGTCTCATGATGTTCAGACCCGTGGCCAGATTGGGTTTTAATGTCGGGTCGCAAAGCCCGAGCAGGGTTCTATGAAATATCATACCCTTGCAGGGGACCTACCTTCCAAGGCTGTGATAACCGAATACTAGATTTACATGACCTTGCAGATCTAAACCCCTGGAAAACATCTGCTCGAAAAAACTATTTCTGGTTGAAGTGGCCTGTGTCTCTATTTAAAGTATATATGAATAGTATATAGTTAGTTATTATGTGAGTGGCTCTAGTTGGAACTAGCCAGTGAAAAGGTTAGCTTGTCTGTTTATGCACTATTGTTTTTTTCCACACATGATAATATCACACAATTATCAACAACATTAACCGGCTGGGAATGTCTTAAGTATTTATTTTATATATAAATATAAATCTATATGGGAATGTTTGCATATATTTAAATACATCTGCTTCTTACGTCAACTAGGCACACATTATTTGCCCAAGCTTGTATTGAGAAAACAGAAGCTCATATCTTTAAATATTTCCATTTTCTCACCAACACTGACTAAGTCGCTGCTACCCCCTAGTAATTCGTTGTGTACCGTAGTTCTTTATCCCCAGAGACGTTGACAATGCTTTTAAAATGCAGGAGCTGACTGAATAACGTCATTCCCACTGCTAAAAGCTGCACAGAGTCCCTTGATATGAGCATTCAAGGTTCAGGTAATTCATTACAAGCAGCAATGATTAAACTGATTGAATAAAACTTATAAATGATGGCTTCATATAAGTTTTTGCTTAAAAGGTTGGTCTACAAATTGTATCACTTGATTCATTGATGTCGTGTAAAAAGCAAAATGAACATTTGATCAATACACCATTTATAGGGCCACAGTGTTGGGTAATCCCGGTCCTCGAGGGCCACAGTGTTTGAGAATCCTGGTCCTCGAGGGCCACAGTGTTTGGTAATCCTGGTCCTCGAGGGCCACAGCGTTGGGGAATCCTGGTCCTCGACGGCCGTCTTGAGAAGAACTCAGTAACTGTACAATTGGGTTGTTATAACAAGGATTTCAATAGTATCTTCACCTTCTAATAGCGTCTAAAGTGAAATAAAAGTCTAAAGTGGTCACTCATAGTTAATTAATCAGGTCCCGTTATTTAAAAATCTAATTATCGTTCTCGGCCTGCATGTTAAGAGAAAATACGATGCTTTTAACAGTCAGGAATTCCCCTTTAATTTGTGTTGCTTTTTGTTTTCATAGCTTCAGAGGTAGACACACGGTCTTTATTAAAGGTGAGAGGAATGTCGATAATCTCTGCTTGTTCTTGCTGAGAAAATCAATGTGTGCAGAAAGTACTTTAAATCTGTGTAGAAACATAAATTTTGCATTATAAAATGGGAGCTGCCAATCAAATCACGGCGTGTTGCTTCAAGTGTTAAAGGAAGGGGCCGTTTTCAGGCCTACTGGAGGTAACTATAAAAGGTAATTATACCAGAACATAATTTATAGTGTAGGATGAACCGCACGGTCGTTTAAAGCATAAAAATAAGAGAGCTGGTCTTGTACGTCCAGCTGTACACAGTAAGTGATTCCCGGCTTCCTCTGGGAGTTGTGCGCTCACACAGGTACGTCCCAGGACAGTTCCCATGTTCATCTGTATCATTATCTCATACTAAACCTTGACCTTCACCACTTTGGAGCCTGAGACGAAAGGGTTTCTTCTCCACCGCAGCTCATGGGGGAATCTCCTGATCAGGCAGTGGGGCCACATCACACAAGACTCCCAGTCTGAAGCCATCTCTCGGGGGGGGGGGGGGGGGAGTCCGCTTCATCAAATATTCATCCCAGGGAGGGCCGTGCAGCCAATGTGATCAATCAGGGAGCGCGTGGCCAATGAGCTTCATCGGGTGGCCAAAGAACTATATTTGGCATTTGCCATTTATTACTGAGCATAACGTCTGCCTGCCCCAGCCTGCGAAGAGCAGCGTGCAGTAAGGTGCATTTGTTACTTTCAAGCTGTTCAAGCAATCTCCTCTGGAATCTTTCATTATAATTAGAATCTAAATCAACAATTCTCAACAATCAGTGCTTCCACTTTCAACCAAATAATGACAGGACCGTGCTGATATTTTCTCTCTGGGTAAAACACCATATAATCCGATTTCGTTGATCTTATGTCTATATCCACCACCTATCCAGGAAACCAGTGTTTGGTCCCTAAATTGGATTATTCTTGTGTTTACAGAAATGCAATGGCCCAACCGTCCATGCAGCTATTAGACCGGGAACCAATCACAAGTCAGCAGGTAGATTTGGAGGCAAATGCTTCAATTAGTTTCACTTTCTGATTCCTCTGAACGGGGCTTCAAATCCAGCTCTGGACCGGTTTAGTGGATCGAATTCAGGCTCCTGCAAGATTTTGCATGAACAGCTGGTAAAGAATGGTGTAAAAAGATAACAGGTGAAGGTTTCAGAGAGTTGCCTGTGATGCACAGAGAAATTCCCTGGGAGACCTGTTAGCCCAGGCGGCTCAAAAACTGAGGAAATAATTACGGGGTTCTTAGAACTGCGAGAGGTTCCAGGAAAAGGGGAGGGGGTTCCAGGAGTTCAAAGTCTTGTGTGTGTTGTGGCAGAAATCTGAAGAAATGCCAGCACCTTGTCAATACCAGATATGAACTGTTTCCCTTGGGCCCGGGCCTTCATCCACACGCTGATATTAAACTGAGGCTGGTTCTCCCCCTGGTGGACTGGTGGTCTGACAGAGTACCGGACACTGACGGACTTTCCTTGTAGCTGCATCTGTCCAGGCTAACTTAATAAGGGAACAGTTGACACCGAATCCAGAAGCTGTTTTCACTTTGGGATCGGAAGGTCTGTACCGTAAAAGACATGTCAGCTACCCGGATGCGCTTTTAAAACGCATAAAAAAACAAGGCTTAGCGTCACAGACCGAAGATCCCACTGCCGACACCAACAGGGCAAGGTTTACGGCGTTTCTTTACTCAGACCCTGAAGCCAGCACAAATGCCCACAACACAAGTTCATACATAACCCTAGTTCTGCTGGGACATCCATGCTAGGACTCCCTGTGGTACTTTCTCTCTCCTGCAGCATCCCCCCCCGGCCCAGATGAAGGGTTAAACGGTCAGGTGAGTATAATGACAAGCACCTCAAGCGTGCACATTCTCACAACTGTGCATTGTCAATGCCCGCAAGTAACAATATGCTGTCGTTTTCAATTTTCCTAATTAAGTCACCTCCGAAACAGCTGGACACTTCATGCCCTGAGGGTCACTTACGACTACCGTCGGGGTTTAGTCTCCACGGTGCGGATCATCCCGGAGTAGCTAATGCAGGTTTAAACCTGGATTTTGGAATCATTTATGTCTCATTGAAATTAACCTTTTTTTCTAAACCATCCCAGTGTAGGATGATTGTGTTTGTTCTTGTTTAAGTAACTTGGCAACTGAGAATTTTGGACCAAACATTGGCACATAAATACTACCCAATTTATATTTAACTCGTCCATAGTGTGTATTGTTTTTTTCAATTATGGGATGTAATGTATCAAAATGACTAGTATTTAGTGGTCAGCAGGTAGCTCGGTAACGTCACCAGGACAAGCCCACCATGGCATATGCCACGAGACCGCTGTTATTTCAAGTGAGGAGTTATGCGGTTAACACGCGCGGGAATAAAATATGCCTCGGTATATTTAATTATTTGGTTACCTACGATTATGAGCCAACACAACTTCAGTATGAATGCATGGGGCACAACATAAAAATGTCACAGTGCAAATTTAACTCATTTGATGTTAACAAGGCCACGTGTAGTTTTAATGACAATTAGCCCCCCTAATACAAAAGTATGCCATTGACAATTTTGTTACACTCACGTATAAAACCGCTAACAATCATACACCAGAGACTGCCCGAATTTAGTCAATATTACGTAATAAATGTACCGATAAAATGAATTCGGTACCCATGCCACGATTCCGTCCAGTAAGTTGGCATATTAACCAATCAATTATTTACACATTTCTCAGAACTTCTTCCCTGCAACGGTGACAGAACACGCATATTTCTACTAATTGGTGATCTGGGTAGGCTGCTTATATAAACTCCAAGCAGTGAATCCGGAAAAGTTATCTTTATGCGCAAATAATTGAATTCGTTGTACGAATCATGCGTGACGTAACTGAAGGGTTTCCAGTTAGGTTTAAAAACAGGATGTTAAACAGCAGTCGTGTTATAGGCGGACGAGTAAACATGTAACGAATTCGAAAAGGTTAGGCGTTAGGCGTTAGGCGTTAGGCGTTAGGCGTTAGGCGTTAGGCGTTAGGCGTTAGGTTTGAGATTTTGAGGCCAGGTTATACCTCGGTTATCTTGGTCTTCCGCGGCCAGAGGGCAAGTGATCGTTGCCGTTTTCCCTATAACTCCCTACCTTTATCAGCTGCAGTTGATACTTTAATTACATTTCTAATAATATATTATTTGGTTTACCATTTCATCTTCATTTAAAGTATTTATCTTGATTATGCTTATTATTTATTTTGTTCATTAAGTTTTGTTTCCCTAAATTGTATCCCCTAACTATCTCGGTAGGGAAAACGGCTTGCCCAGCTGTCATATCAGAGAGCAAGAGACTGAACTCGAATTTCTTCGGTAAATAGGTGTATAAGTAGATAAATACAGAAATGGTAAGGTGTGTGTCGCTTTGGATAAAGTCGTCAGCTAAAACTGAATTGTAAAGTTTAATCAATGCTTAACACTGCCACAAATATATTGAGGGGGGAGTTTCTTTTTCAAATTTAATTTATATATTATTAGTGTGAAGCTATGTCACCCTCTAGTGGATTTATATATACACTACATGACATTACTTTTCAAACGTATTTTCAGTTTATTTTATTTTTTAAGAAATGTAAAACTTTTAACAAGTTATCAACCGATCGTGACAAAAAGTTTTCCTTTTGAATCCGCACAAAAGCATTGTGGTGCAGAACTGGAACACATGGAAGTAATGATGCAGACATCTGAGTCCTCGGGGTTTACACCTGTCATTGTGTTGCCTCTCCTGGCTAGTTTGTAGATGTGAGCCCAGATCAAAGCAAGCGCAGCCTTCATGTGCTCTAGGTCCTGCATGTGGTGCAGGTGATGTGGGCTTCTGTGGAGATAAACCTGTGTGATTTAGTGGGTTTGGCCAACTCTTCAGGAGGGCTATAGACCGGACAGGCTCCAGATTCACAGATGGGCATAATCCCAGCTCCCTCTCTGCCCCAGACTCTGTTCCAGAGTGACCGGGCTGTCAGGCTCTGTTCAATGGGCGATCTCTACAAACTTGGCCTCATCCTTCTCTAAATGCCTAATCTCCCATTATCCTGTGCTGTAACCTGACTGTAAGCATTCCGTACCAAAAAAACATTTGCATTCCTCAGTACCCCTAATCTGCCTTAGGTTGTAGAAAAAGAAAGAAAAAAAAGTTTTTTATTATTAATTTTATTATTGCCGATTGGCTTCGCTGTCGAATATGTCCCTTAGGAGAACATCTAAGCCGTATTTAACGTGTGTGTGGGAAGGGATATGAAGCCAATTAAACCCTTTCAAGAAGCATTCAAAGCTACAGTGATGGAAGTAGTTTCTCAGGAGGTACAAGACAAGGTATAACTAGACTAGGGTGTCATTGAGGACTTGGCAGGCACACGTAATGTTTTCTTTTCTGCGGACAACTGTGCTGTAAAATCTGGTCTTCATCTTGGGACTTTTTGAGTGTTTAGGATGCAGGAATTCCCACCAGTCCCTGAGAAGGGGGGTTTATTATGTTAGCGCTCAGAGCGAAACCAGTTCCGTTTCTGAAACCAGGTTTTAATGCCTAGGTGTATGTTAACCTCTCTATACTATATTTATTATTTGTATTTGCTTGTGTCGGTGGATAGGCAACCCAGTTTACCCTTTCCTCTTGTCCTTTTGCCTAACTTCTGTGTCTAACCACTGCACTACTACTCAGGCAGTCGGGAGGCTTGCAGCTCAGCTCACAACTGGATGGTGGTGCACACTGTCTCTGCAAAGAGAATCAGGCAGGTGGTGTGTGCTGTCTCTGCAGAGGGAATCTGGCAGGTGGTACACGTTGTCTTTGCAGAGAGAATCGGGTAGGTGGTGCGTGCTGTCTCTGCAGAGGGAATCTGGCAGGTGGTACACGTTGTCTTTGCAGAGAGAATCGGGCAGGTGGTGCGTGCTGTCTCTGCAGAGGGAATCTGGCAGGTGGTACACGTTGTCTTTGCAGGGAGAATCGGGCAGGTGGTGCGTGCTGTCTCTGCAGAGGGAATCTGGCAGGTAGTACACGTTGTCTTTGCAGAGAGAATCGGGCAGGTGGTGCGTGCTGTCTCTGCAGAGGGAATCTGGCAGGTGGTGTGTGCTGTCTCTGCAGAGGGAATCTGGCAGGTGGTACACGTTGTCTTTGCAGAGGGAATCTGGCAGGTGGTGCGTGCTGTCTCTGCAGAGGGAATCTGGCAGGTGGTACATGTTGTCTTTGCAGAGAGAATCGGGCAGGTGGTACGTGCTGTCTCTGCAGAGGGAATCTGGCAGGTGGTACACGTTGTCTTTGCAGAGAGAATCGGGCAGGTGGTGCGTGCTGTCTCTGCAGAGGGAATCTGGCAGGTGGTACACGTTGTCTTTGCAGAGAGAATCTGGCAGGTTGTGTGGACCTTCAGATCCCACACCAGACCCTCAATCGTCACATGCCCTGAGTGACCAAGACATGCATGGCCATTGTGCTCTCTAATCCTGACATCATGCACAGCACAGGAGGGGTGGAAATACACTGGCTGAAACCCTATGGGTAGAGTCCATTGCTCCAAAACCGAATGGACCTCCTCAACCTCCTAATTAGGTGGCAGTGGCTTCTGCAGAGTGTTAAGAACAAGTAGGAGAAGGAAATTGGATCTCAGCACATAATGAGCGTGTAATTCTGCATATATAATGCAACAGTATTATATTGATCTTGAAAAAATTCTGTCGTTAGTGGTCAACACTGGTCTGATCTCTTTCTTATCATTTGCGGGTATGTGTATTCTCAAATTATTTTTGAATGGAAATTTAAGTATGTTTTGTTTTATAATACTAATTTAATGTTGTGGTGTTACTGTGATGTGTCCTGATCTCTCCAACATATTTTAGAATTTTCACTCAAACTAGGGAATAAAGTTTCACTTATCCCAACGCTGGGTCCCTTTTTGCATTAACGGGAGGCCTAATGATGTAGGAAGCGTAATATAGGGCTTCCACAAAATATAAAAATACAAGCAATGTTAAGGACACGAGGCGGTATTAAAAATGTGATTTACAACAATACAAATGCAGCCTTAACACCGCTCTTCACACTTAATTCCAGCAGATGGCAGTCTTACACTTCACACAATACAGTATATTTGGTGTGATTTAGAGGGGTTGCATTACAGAGGCATTAAATTTAACCACGGAATGCAATTAGTATCCGATCCTTAAAAGAAGTTCTAATACATTGAATAAATCAACAAAATCTATTGAAGCATGCACAAAGCAACTCAAAAAGGAATACAAAGGACCCAGCGCGTTTTCTCTTTTGATGGAATACTCTGTCTTCATATTATCGCATTACCTAAAATGTTATGCAGTTTTAATTTTCACATTTTATTTATTTGGGGGACTCTCTTCTCCAGAGAGACCTACAGTAAGTAAAACCAAGAAGGCAATACGAGAGCAATTGGAGGTTCAAGAGCACCTAGCTGGCGAAGGAATGCAGATGTCTGCAACCAGACATTGAGGAGCGTCCACCTAATACGGTTGTCATTATCGCGTTAAAATAACATTAGCCTTACAGGGGAGAGGGATGTGAGGTGGCCCCCATATAATCTAATGAGGTTTCTTCACCTGAAGGCAGAAGACACACAGAAGCCCCAGCGCCCAGACCAGGCCAGGAGGTAGGCTATTATTAGAGACAAGATCGAGCCTTGCAGCTGCGGAGGGGGTGCATTGCAAGATGACTAGAGATTGAAGTGTCTATTAGAAGCATGGGGTCGGATATAGCGTGTATGGAGAGTATGGGGTCGGATATAGCGTGTATAGGGAGTCTGGGGTCGGATATAGCGTGTATAGGGAGTCTGGGGTCGGATATAGCGTGTATAGGGAGTATGGGGTCGGATATAGGGACCCTTTTCCTGCCTGGAATGTTAGAACTAGAGTTTTTCTAGCCCACGCTGTGGTCAGAGAGACCGGACACAGTGGTCAGAGAGACCCGACGCAGACCGTCTGAGAGCAGAGCCAGATATCCCCATTTCTTTCAGTGTGGCCCGGATCTGCTGGTCGATCACATCAAATCTGATATTACTCCGCTTGGAAAGATTTCCCCTAGAGTTTTCCCACTTTTCATGTGACCTTTGACCCAAAAGGTTACCACATAGTTCACATAAGTTATCAGAGCCCAAATCAAATGTACTCAAACTGAACCAGATTGATTGTGCTGGTTTCCTACATACGTTAGGGGGATCATTTCTTTAGGAGCCTTCCTGAAGTACGTATATTCAGCGTCCCTAAATCCTATTCTGCTGCTCTTATGTAGGTCCAAATCTTCTGGGGCTTCTTGTGTGTGTCCTATTTCCCCTACTCGGTGCCCTTGTGCACGTCCTGCATCTCCAGCAGGTCCCCAGTGTCTCTGTTACCGGCCTTGGGTCCACTTCCTGGAGACTGTTGATGACAGATGGCGAATACGGACCCCGGGATTCCGGGTGGAGCGTGAAACAAACCCGTTCTGGGAACAAAAGCCCTCAGAGATCCGCAACCTTCAGACGTTCCCCAAGCCAGGATGTTTTATGACATGACGGAGGAGACAAACGTGCTGTTATTCTTCATGTTCTCAGGACTAATGCATATTCATGTGTTTGTGTGTGTGTGTGTGTGTGTGTGTGGGTGTGTGTGCGTCTCCGATCTTGATTTATTGATGTGTCAGATCCTCATGTATAAATTTACCTGTCTGGGAGGACTCCGGCTAACCGTGTAGCAGAATGTCTGCCTTCCTTTGCTGCAACAGATCGCCTGTTGCAGCACGGTGTGCTGTCAGAGTGCTCTTCAGGTCACAGTCACGACATGAGCTGGATTCAAACCGCTGAACCCCAGTTCATGGGACTCAGTCTGTACTGACTCAGGCGAGCACCTGTACTGACTCAGGCGAGCACCTGTACTGACTCAGCCACTCGGGAGGCTAGATTGTTGAACTTTTGAATATTATATTATAATTTTTTTTCCCTAGAGTTGTGAAGTATAAGATCTACATAAATGACATGGACTTCCAACCAGCAATATATGGCAGTTTCTGGAAACGATGTAATCAAATCTCTGACAGGCTGTGTTCAATAGAGGGATGTGTAGAGAGACGTAACCCTGCTAAATCTTTTAACGGTTAGGCGAAGCATCTTGACAGGTTCATAAGACAAGAGATTATCGCATGGTACAGTACACAGGTTGAAATTCTGAACTGCTGTTCGCAATTGGCCAATTAAAGCCACACTATCAAAGCAAGTGCCTACAAAATCACAGAGAGTCAAAGCTGTCAACTTGTCTCCTCCTGACCCAGATGTAAACTCCATCAAGCCTAATCTAACAAACCTTCCCCGCATTGCAGAACATGGTTAAACAAGATCAGTCAGCCCAGCTATGTGAGGTTTTAATACAATCTCATTCCCCTGGATGTGTAACTGCAGCTTGAACTTTCTTTTCATTCAATGTCTGCTTCTGTATCTGTATCGTTCATCTGCGAGCCAGCTGTTTAATATCGTTAATCTGCGAGCCAGCTGTTTAATATCGTTCATCTGCGAGCCAGCTGTTTAATATCGTTAATCTGCGAGTCAGCTGTTTTATATCGTTCATCTGCGAGCCAGCTGTTTAATATCGTTCATCTGCGAGCCAGCTGTTTAATATCGTTCATCTGCGAGCCAGCTGTTTAATATAGTTTATCTGCGAGTCAGCTGTTTTATATTGTTCATCTGCGAGTCAGCTGTTTAATATTGTTCATCTGCGAGTCAGCTGTTTAATATCGTTCATCTGCGAGCCAGCTGTTTTATATCGTTCATCTGCGAGCCAGCTGTTTAATATCGTTCATCTGCGAGCCAGCTGTTTAATATCGTTC
>JAOVYW010074151.1:0-18761 GCA_025775045.1 Hiodon tergisus
ACACCAGCACCCCAACCCGCCTCTGCCAACTACCCCTCCCCAAGATGCATGGAATGCCAGATTCGATTTTGTTTTCATTTTGCAATGTGCACAGTCATTGTGTTGTCAGTGATTTTTCTGTAAGTCAGTCATTTTCCAGTGGTAAATTAGTCATTAGCTTGCTCTGCATTTCTGCAAAAGCTCTGTGGTTTTCTCCATTCATCAGAGTGACGGTACTATCGGATTCCGGTCCTCCCCCTCACAGACTCAAAGTTGATGAAACAGATGGAGTAAATGTAAGGTGACGAGGACACTGTTTTCCTCTGGTGTTTTTGTACTCACCACTGTGTGTTTATCTGGTCTGCTAGAGATTTGTGGCTGATAGATTTTATATATGGGGTGTACAATGTGAGCTTTCCTTGTTGTAAACTTTAGGGCCTCTTACCCAGCTGATTTTATACTTCACTCTTTATAAGAGAACAGTGCATTCTGTGGCTCTGCACCCAATACGACACTGGTGACCGGGTACCAGTACCTTCTCCTCTATGTAAGGCGGATCAGTGGGAGAATCGCAGGAGTCTGGATTTCACTTGTCTTGGGGCTAAAACCACTTTAAAATTGCGTGACTACAGGAATCGGGGGGTGGTGTGTTTTGATGTGCCCAAACTGTTTGACTGTATAACTTGATAAAGTTTCCTGGTTAAGGAAAAAGCATAAAGTATTGCAAAAAGGAACACTGATAAAATAGTCTATGTGTCTGTCTCTGTCTCTGTCTGTCTCTGTCTGTCTGTGTGTGTGCGTGTGTGTCTGTGTGTGTGTGTCTGTGTGTGTTTTAATAAAATATTGCTCCCTCTTCACTTCAACTCAGCCAATTCCCAGAGCCTTTGATCTGGGGCAAATTGGAAGTGTGAAGTACGTTGAAACGTCTAGATTTCGGCATGCGAAATTGAAGCCTAAAGACAGAAGCAAATTTGTTCAGAAAGTGAATGTGCAGGTGTCTGCGTCGTACCTAGCTGTTGAAAAAGTGCTCTCGAGCATTTCTGAAAACAAAACCCCATAATGCTTCATTCTCACAGTAATCAGAGTGAACGAATCTAACAGCTTACGTTTGGCCCTTCTCCCTTGCCACGTTGTTTAAATCAGAAAATGGTGCTCCTGCGTGCCGATGCATCGGGAAAGGCGTAGTTGGCCAATTGAAGAATCATTGTGATACAGCTCCCCATCCCACTCGCACCTTCGGTATTTTCCACAGCAAATGTAACCGTGCAGGTAATTGATATGGTACCCAAATGACATCCTCCCGGTGGGAATTGAGAATTTTTTTTTTGGGATTTATTTATGTTCGAGGGATTTATTGGTACTTGTCTCGGGAGTCAAGTTTGGGAAAGAGTGCTAGGCTTGTCTGGATGTGTCACTAACCAGCTTGAGCCGTTAGCATTACCGGTACAGTTTCATAGTGTATGCTCAATATTTAATACAAATGTCAAATTACTAGAAATAAGCTGCTAAGTAAATGCAAAGACTAAAATATAGCACAGCGGCTATAATTTGTCATAGATGATGTCTGTCTGTGGTTTTGGAAAAGAAGATGATCCATGGAGAGACTCCCTGTTGAGATAGGGAGAGTTTTCCCCCTGAGAGGTGATGGTGTAGGAGATCATGATTAGAACACCTTGAATGCTCTCTGGAAAGCGATACTGAGTCTCTAGGAGATGGAAAAATAAAATACAGACCACAGTGCCGTGTTGCGTGGATTTGCCAGAGTGGGAGTGGCCACATGTGCAATCATTTGTAAACATAATGTCTACCTATGAAAAACAACTCATCTTATTATGCACTGAAATAAGATAGCAAAGAAGTACAGATTGCTTAGTTTTTAGCATCCACTGTGTCAGCATGGGGAAAGGAAGGGGTTTGTAGATGGTTTTATTGGATTTTTTCAAGTAGTGTCAATTAAAAGCTTATTTTAATGTTATGAAAAGGTTCTCATGACGGACTAGTTTGAGTTTCAGTAGTTAACAGATGGCCATGAACATTATGAATTCATCACTTAAGCCAAGCACATTTGGCAACTGTAATTGCTTTACAGGTGTGTTCTGTTTTCCCTCTCTAGGCTCCCGACGTCTCCAGGCGCTCTGGAGCGCTCTCTCTGTGTACTAAACTGATGGGGTGACAGTTGTTTCAGGTTAAAGAGGCGGTAGGAATCTTTCACGGTTTATATTTAGCCTCAGGAGCAAAGAAGGTGCCTAGGAGAGGTTCAAACCCTTCACGGTCCTCTGCATTCAGTTTCTTGGGCTGAGGCAGGAATTCATTTGTATGTGTCTCCTCAGAAGTTAATCAAATTCATCCCAAGGTTCTTTAATGTTTAATTTAAATTTCCTGTCACTGTCATCAAAACCCTGCGATATGCTTAGAAAATGGTTTCCCCTTTACAAAAAAGGCGTATAAATGTGAGTCTGTTGTTGTTGTTGTTGTTGTTGTTGATGAGAACATGTGTTTAGAACACTTATGTCCTGCATGCTTTTATGCTTGGACAATTTTTGGGGGAGGGGGGGCTGGGTTGCTGGGGGTCATTTTTTCCTACTGTTGATGTGCATTTGGGGATGTTGGTAATTCTCCCAGTTAAGTAACAAAGACACCATTAGCTGGATTTAATGTCCAAGTCACTGGAGGTTTATGAAGCACTGCACATTAGCACATTCTAGTGTTCAGCTCAGCATTCAGCTGTCCGTAGGGAGCTCCATAAGCTGCTGGAAAGGCAATTAAAAGTAAATGATATTGGATTCAACCCACCCGTCACCATGTTGCTAGAGTTTGAGGAAGCTGCCTAGGTAAAGGCTTTTGCTTTTTGTTTTTTGGAGTACTCCGTTTTGCTGTTCAATAGGAAATTGAATTATTTGAAATGCGTGGGCAGCTGGCTTCTGGATTGGCCCTCCACCTCGTCCCCCTCCTGTAAGGTCTAACATCAATAAGGTCAATCTCAGATAGCACAGAAACGGCGCTGAGCTGTTCTAATGGAGAGACAATTGAAGTAAACGGCACCTTTTTTTAATACCTAATTTCAAAGGCCATGCCACTACGTTTGTTTTCTCACTAAGCCATCTACCCCACCCTTGCTTATCACAGCGCTGTCAGGACTAAAGAAAACAGTCTGCAATGAGATCCGGAAGTAGCGAGTCCGAGGAGGAAAAGATGAGATGCCTCTTGTTTCAATAAGCTTTAGCGGCGAAATTGCAGGCACTCTCGGTTTTTGACCTGACAGGTTCGATCAATTAAGGGAGACGTCTTGCACATCCTTCTTTTTAAATATTGTCTTTAAGTGGGAAACATTTTCGGGAGGTAATGGGGCGTTTCATCTGTAGCTTATTTATAGCTGTGTCTACCTCACTGCCTGCTTTTTTAGGTGGGGGAAAGAAAGACATAGTTTGTTCTTGATGTTGACTGTCAGATCCTAATTTAAAAGCGGATGACAGCAGTTGATTTTAAAGCACCTCTCGGGTCTAAAAAAGAAAAAAGGAAAAAAGAAAATAATCTCTAGCCGTCATGGACTGAAAGGTGAAAAACAATTTGCGCAGAGGGAGCGAAATATCAGGTACAATAGAGAGGACAAATTACATTGATTCCAGGATTGCTTTATTCTTGAAGTATCCTTGCAAACACACTGCAAGCTCTCCTTGCCTTCCCAAAGCATTGTACTGAAATGACTTCTTGAGTGGGTGAAAACGTCTTGGTTATGAGAGAGTCTGAAACGTTTTACAATCCGGTCCAAGGCTTTACACAAAGCCCACGCGGAATTGTTATGGGTTCCTTGAATGGATGCTGCCCCCAAATAACTTTTTTTTATTACTGTTCTTCTTTCACAATTTAAAAATGTTAAATTTGGAGTGCAATAACAACATTTTCAGTGTTATTTGTGATCTTCGGATTGTTCTCGTGTAGTCGCTATTTGTCAGCGGCCAGTGCTGTGTATAAATTACTTTTCTGACCTACTCAAATTATTGATGTCATTTTGCTTTCCCTTTGTTTATTAGCTGGGTTTAATTGACCTTCAAAGAGTACTGTTTCATGTTGATTTCTGCAGCCAGGGTAGAGCGTTAAAGGCAGATTTGGAGAAATATTACAGCATGTTGCTTGTCCTGAATTTCGAAGAGGCTGTGAATCACACTTGGGCATCTTGCTGGTCTGATCAAGGGAGCGAGATATTTACAGTTGAGTTGTGCCGGTTCACTTTTATTTAAACCTCTCAAGATTGACATGCAGAATACTAAGTTGCGTTTTTTTTTTTTTGTAGGCTGCTTTATTATAATTTATAATTTATTTCCCCCCTATTGTGATTAAATAAATGACGGGCGTCTTTTTCCTGCACTTTTTATTGTCATTCCCCGAGATTAAGGCCGACACAGTAATGCTCCAACAGGTTCGACTGCTTATTTTTGTATGAAAGCAGCAGAGAGAGGGAGAGGCCCAGCATAGCAAGAAACGTAGGTACTTTTGAGTGACATCAACTTTGAGATCCCAAAGAACCAATCCTTAGGCAAGAAGGAAGCTCCTGTTGCAATTAAAGATCTAATCCTTGTGTTCTTGTGCACAAACAGGGTAGCTTGCTTTGTGCTTTCTCAACACCACCTGTTATTTTACTCCGTAGAGACAGGTGAACTGAGGCTCATCTGTTTATCTGTCACAAAAACCACCACCATATTTTCACCCTGAACTAGTTTCAAATTGTGTTGCAGGATTTCCTGAGCTGTGCTAACCAGCACAAGGTTCTTGTGCCTTATGGATTTTTTCGGTTAATGCAGGGGGCATTTTGTTAAACTTTGTTTTCGTTGCACTGCCAAAAAAAAGCAGATACATAATTCCTGACATTATCATTTCTTTAGGGTGATTCATTTTGCATTCCTGCAAACAAGGAATATAAACAAATATGAATATGTGAGATTTCGCCATGATGGCAGGATGTTTCCACGGTTCTTGGTAGTAGGCTACATAGTAATATTCAACAGTGTAATTGTTGTTAGAGTAATTACATGTTGTTACTGTAATAACATTAATAATGAATTAGCATTTATAATTTTTCCCCAAATATTAAAGGCAAATATGGCAACCAGCTGGTGTGTATCAGTCCAGTCAGGAGGGAATTTAGTTTTTTAACTAGAAATAAGGCGTCCTGATTTTGATCATGCCCATGCCACAACATGCTTCATGTTCTTTTTAACAAAATGTTCCCCATGCTCAGAGTAAAAGGTTTTTGTTTTTTTCAAATAGAGGAAATATCGGACATTTATTAAAATGGTCTATAAGCACTTGAAGGGCAGTGTTGATGTTTAACTTTGTGTCATGGCTGCGTATTATTGGTTCGATGGAGTTTCTTTTTTCAGTAATAGTAGCCTTAACTGATCCCATGTCCAGATAAGAACTCCTCTGAGCAGAAAGACATTGAGTCAGTCTGTGGTGGATTCCATGCATTTAGTCTGGCTATTCCATATTGAGCACACAGAAATGTTTTTGTTTCTCTTTGGTCATCGAAAGAAAGTTAAGGGAGGTTACATATAATCGGCCTGGCATTCAGGCTCCATAAATCTCCTTTTAATTTAAGATTTGAGAAATACTATAGGATTTCCAAATTTAAATTGTTGAAATCGATGCAATTTATTACGGAAGGATGTCTAATCTGTAAAGTTAAGGCAGAACTTCATGGCTATTGATCAGCACAGAATTGTACACAAGTTGTTAATCATGCGCCCAGGTGATGGAATAAACAGCTGTGAAAGGGGAGAGATGGGTAATTGTCTCCTGTGCAAATATTATTGCTCTTGGTGTGTGTGTGTGTAGAAGCTGATGTGGCAATAGTCAGGAGCAATTCATTTCTGCTGTGCCGTGTTATTGCCTGGTTGACATTTCCATTGACGGAGGATGTGAAAGATCTATCTAATTCTAACCTGGGAGTTTTTATTTTTATTTTTTCCATTTTCTAAACTTATTCCCCCCGCACCCTCTTGGCGGGTCATCATTTGAATCAGATGCATACAGATGGGCTCTGGGGTGAGGTTTACCACAGATGACTGACACCACCCCAACTCCGCCGTGACAGTTTCAGTCTCCCTTTCTTCCTTCGGTCGCTCCTTTGAGGGTGAGGCTGAATCGTTTGGTCATTATTGAATGCCTTCATCGAGACGACTCCAGTTCTGGGGTTAAAGCTTATTGACAACGGAATGGCATCTGCCGCTGGACATCAGGGCTTGGCACGTGAGCCAAACACACTTGTCTCGTTGATTGGACTGTCGCTTCTTCTGTGACACAGTGCTGGTCTCACACAGGTTTCAATGGCTTGAGTAAAGTGACCAAAATAGAGCTTTGAGAAGATTCTGTCCTTGACCATGTGTCCTGTTAGGACAGTCTCACAAATGACGATTATTTAAAAAATACCCCCTCCCTCAGCTTCCCAGGATCTAATACTTTTTTTGCTTTCTTTCTGAAGTGGAATCCTATCACTGCTGAGCCGAAATATTCCAGGTATTCTCCAATGAATGATGTCTAGATAATGGCTTGCTGTAGGTAAAATGGACCTATGGGAGATTCTTGGTTTTCTCATTTTAATACATTTACAATGCTTTTGTTTCTGCAGTTATCGGTTGTTTGTAAATTGGTTCTGCAGGTCTTTAATTTTGAACTGCCGTGTCACAGACTTGAAAGTAAAGGGGGGGAGTTGAATTTCATTCTCTCTATTTTTCTGCGTATTAACCGCTTGCATTATCGAGAGGGGACAAATGGTGATAAGGTTGGGCCAGGATGCTCCCTCCGTCAGCCTTCTAGAAAAAAGTTAATGACTAACGTAACCAAACGAAAACAACACGCACAAGATCCTTATGCTTAAATTGCCAGTGATAAAATAGTTTTTTTTTGTTTATAAGGGGACACTGTAAAAAAAATTTAATAAAAAAAAAACCCTGTTCTACATGTAAAACCTCTATTTAGAAAACAAGAAATGGAAATGATGACTAATTTAAAATGTTAAAGGGAGTCTTGGATAGAATGTTTACAATGGAATGAGACAAATGCGATTGGTGGCCCAACTGTATCAAATGTATACTTGGTGGTTGTCCAATAGCATCCCACCTATGCTGCACTGAATAAGCAGCGAAGACTTTGTTTTTAATCACCTCAGAGCGATCAGTCAATTTATGGCCAGTGTTAACAAGTTAACCCCAGTCTTTACTCATAGTCTAATTAAAATGAAACCGCAGAATAAAGGACTCCCTTAAACCAAGCTCATCAAACCGCAAGTGGTTGAAATCAGCGGGGAATGGGTTATTAAACCGAAAAATTTATAACTTAGCACCACGAGTTTCAATCTTTATCTTGTACTTTAAGAAAATAATTTTTAAAATAATTTAATAATTATGAGCCCTCATCTTTGCATCTTGGATAAGACCGTGTCCATTTCCAGGGAAATGAATGAAGAAACTTTCACCTCAGTATCTGGTGAATTTATCTTCTTATTGTTAATAGCATCCTGATATACTTTTTTTATTGGACATAAGAAATTATTAATTAGCTAGCCAGCTAACTGTTTAGTTAACTAAAGGGTTCCTAAGGGGCAGAACATTTCTGGTAAAATTTAGAAAATAATTTCTACCCCCCCCCCATCATTACAGTAGCTTATGGCCAACAGGCCTATGTATAGTGACACAAAATATATTTTATTTAAATAATATTAATTTTTAAGAAGGTAATTTCTTAATTTTCTGCTTATTTCTGCTATGCTAATCATCTGCAGGGCTACAGTGAGACAAATTACCTCATGAATGATTTACATTTTTAAATTACTGGGGTGATTATATTTCTTCTATACTTCAGTTTTACTGTAGCAAACTAAACTTTATTTGAGGTTTCTGATTATATAAACACAGTTAGCTTAGCATTTGAGTCTAATACGGTTTTTGTATTTAATGGTCACAAACTTATACCTTTTTAAAAGCATAGTATGAATTGTATATTTTATTCAGTTAGTTTAAAGTACAGTATATTTCTAGAAATACTGATTGACATGTGTCAATATGTCGAAGGATATATTGTTGAACCTCTGATAAACAACTTCTGATCAACTATACAGTTAGTAAAAGCCACTATGAACTCTGAAAGCCAATGAGACCAAGAGAAGGGATGTCAAAAACGCAGATTCTGTTGCATGAGATTTTTAGGGTGTGCGCGAGATAGAGGCCGAAATCACGCGTTGGCGACCCTGCGGA
This sequence comes from Hiodon tergisus, assembly GCA_025775045.1. Lineage (NCBI taxonomy): Eukaryota > Metazoa > Chordata > Actinopteri > Hiodontiformes > Hiodontidae > Hiodon > Hiodon tergisus. The sequence continues at coordinate 8,229 of JAOVYW010074151.1, forward strand.
AGTGTCTAGTGGTCTGGATGCTGCAGATGGGTATCAACCCATTATTACACTAAACACACTGTTGCTGCGGCTAGCCACCAATCGTCCTGATTACAAACTGCAAAGGTTTTGCATCATTGCTAATATTGGGTTTGTGAATTGGACTATTAGAGTAATTAGTACCCAGCATGGTCTGGTGAGGTGATGGATTGCGGTTCGGGATTATATTGACTTTCTCCCAGGGTGATATATTGGCTAATTTAGCGGCTCTTAAGATTCCTGCGAGTGTCGTCATGGTCGGCCTTTCAGCATCTGCTCCCGAGGTTTTTCTTATGCCATTCAATTAGCATCACTTATTTGCTTTTTTCCCCTTTCCTAACTTTGACATTGAACCCTGATAATGGCGTTGTTATTTCTGTTAGGGATGTTTACCGAGGTGGTAGATGGACAGCAGATTTAGCCTGTAGCTCCTGCGCGGCTTTGTGACGGATACTTGTCGTGCGTGCTAAACACTCGTCTTCTGCGTTTGATTGGACTTTCTGTAGGCAGCCTCATTTTCATCACTGCTTTAACCGGTGCTATTGTCTGTAGACGTGTTCTACTGTTGGCTCGATCTTGTTTGACCCTTGCTTGCATCTGTCCCCTTGTTTCAGAGCCGATGCGAACCCCGAAGAGCCTGAAGATTGCCGAGACCCAGGCGCGGTTCATCGCGGTGGACTGGGAGTCGCTGGGCTACAACATCACCCGCTGCCACACCTTCAACGTCACAATCTGCTACCATTACTACGGGGCCCACAACGAGACCAAGGCCGGCTGCCTGGACATGAATCCGAAAGCACCGCGCCACGTGGTGGGAAACCTGCCTCCCAACACTAACGTCAGCCTGAAGATGATCCTCACCAACCCGGAGGGGCGCAAGGAGAGCGATGAGACCATTATACAGACGGATGAAGACGGTATGTGTTCTTTACCCCCCCCCCCCACACACACACACAAAGGAAAGATAGAAAGATAGGGTGGACGCACATTGTCTGCGGAGTGGCGTAGTGATCTTTTACCAGAGGGTTGTGGATTCAACTTTTAGCACTCCTGTTCTTGTAACTAAGGTACAGGATATCCAATTGCTACAGTAAATATCCTTCGGCTCATAGTTACCGAGAATCTCCCATCAGCTTGCCAGGAGCCTGCAGCCTTGCAGTACCATCGAGAGGGGACGTGCCTCTCCTCGAATTGGCCCCGCACTGCTCAAGATAGCTGCTTAGCTGCCTGCAGAGTGGATAAGGGGGGGTTAGTCAGAATCCGACCAAGATTGGAGGAGACTAGTCGTACCTCCTTACCGCACACATGTGATGCAGCTGGATTTATGACGATAAGCCAAGATATATTATACAATTGGTGTCTCCAAAAAAAAAAAAAAAAAAACTTCTTAACTGGTCAAAAAGAGTTTTACTCGACTAACAAGCATTCAACGAGGTGAAATGGAAATATTTGGACCTGCACGCTTGCTCAGAGTGCTGCAATAAAAGCAAGATTAAAAGGATGCAAACACAATTAAAGGGGTATTGATGCAAGTGGTTGTTGCTAAACCATTAGCTCCTGCTATGTCATCACTCGAAGAGCCTACTTAAAATGCTCTTCAAAAACAGAAGTGTAATTACAGTGTAATAGCTTGACAATCATTTGTGTATAATGATTAAATAAAATTAATTGCAATAAATGCATAAAGTAGCATAAACATCTAATGTTTTTCTAACAATATTATAGACAAAAGCTTTGAATCTCCAGTGGGTGGTAGTAGTAGGAGTAGTAGTATTAATGCACATGTTTGGAAAGGGTGCTGTGGTATAATGGTAAAATCTGATTTGAATCACAACCATTGAAAATGTACACAAACACCCATTGTGACTTAATTGGTACCATTGGGGGGGGGGGCATTTTCTTTTCACCAGTTTCTTCTGAATTGTTTGGTTTGTCGGATTCACAACCTTTTTGGAAATGTCGTGCAACTCGGGGGCGGTTTACGGTTTTGGATGATCACAAAATAGGTAATGTTGTGTCAATAGCAGATAATCCTTTGTTTTTCCTTTAAGTCATTGTTGCCTAGGAGCAGTGGTAAAAATTACTTGGCTGAAAAAGCTCAAAGGGGGAATCGAAATATATCTATGAAAGTAATGTATTCACATTTTCAGGAAAGGAAAGATATTTTAGTGGCATAGACCCGAGGAGTAAAAGCTGGCCTTCAGGCTAGCTGAGAAGAAACCCAGAGTTTCTCTACAGTGATATGCAGAGATGGGTTTTGCTGCCCCAGGGGACTCATGTTTTCAGATGGGCTGATGTACAGCTGGTCACGTGATTTGGTCACACTACAGCAGTCTGGTTTGAAGAGAGAACGATCTGGACATCAGGCGTTTGGATGTCAGAGTCTAAACTGCCCTGTGGTACCATGCCCACTCAGATGGACATGGCCCAGAGACTGCATAGCAAGAGTTAAAACTGAACCAGTATTCGGTGCTGACAAGTACTCGGGTACGTTATTACAGTACTGACTAGTAGTTTGGTACTTTCTTTATTACAGCGTTGACTAGTACTCTAGGAGGTTTTGTCAGTTTGGGCCAGTCAGGGACCATCAGCCGTAATGCTGCATTGGGAATGAGGACTATCAATAAAACCCACCATAAAAATGCAACGTTAGTTGGACATCCCCTGACAGTGCTTTAAAACACCTGTCTGTTGTGATTTCCCCTGAGTAATTGGGGGATTTGTTGAAAAAAGTGAAATATATGCATCTTTATGCTGCTTTGGCATCTCCCTTAGGTTTGTTGTGTAAGCGCTTGCATTAGACTTATAACTATCATTTAGTGTTCTGCGTAGAAAATGGCTAGGCGGTGCTTGTTTGTTGAACTTTCCACACCACAGTTCACATTTCAACATGCCAATTCACTTTACTCTGCTCCTTTTTTAACATCAAGTTGGAGTAGTTGTTGGGGGTTTCCAGGCTTGGGAATGATTTGCGTTCATTGCTGTTGGCTTTGTCCCTGTCTTTTCACCCCTCTCCATCTGTCAAAATGCAGTGCCTGGCCCTGTTCCCAGTCAGTCCATGAAAGCCACACCATTCGAAGATCAGATCTTCCTCTACTGGAAGGAACCGCTAGAGCCCAATGGGATCATCACTCAGTATGAGGTAAAGAGGCACTCAGGCCAAGGAAGGGCCTCACATATGGTTTATATGTGTGTCATACACGCATAACAGACTATTATAAATTTTCACATCCTGAACATGTTTTTTTATGCTAGGCAGTGGTGAAATAGGCCCTAAACCTACAGGTCAAAGGTACCGTCCGATGGGATCAATAAATTACCACTGACGTGTATTCTCCCAGAACAGTCGAATCTGTGTTAGACCCTTAACAAATGCAAATTCAAGCATGTTTGATACAATATTATCTAAAATTAAACATTTAAATTAATAGCACTCAGTATGGTCGAATTACACATTTAGCAGTGAGAATTAACACCAGCAGAACCACGTTCTGTCTTTCCTTTCAGTGTTCATCTGTGAGAGACTATAATAAAACACAACATTACTAGGCCATTTTTGCTTACGGGGAGGGGGATAACTACATATCTCTAATATTTTGAGAAACCGATACAAAATCTTACCTTAAAAATGAAAGGCTAAGCAGAAGGGCACTTACTCTGGTACAGGCTAATCATTCTTGGGGCCATGACCATTCACACTGTACTGAATACCAGCGTGACTGTTAATGTTGATATAGTCATTAAACAACAATTGTTTTCGCTTTCTCGTCCTGTTGTATGATTGATTTCCATTTTTCTCACTTCCATATGTCAGATTGTTACTACTACTGCAGGCACTACTGTTGTTGTATATTGTTATTATAAATGCCCCCCCCCCCCCACCCCTACTCCTTGGTTCCTGTTCCTGTTTCAGAAATGCATTTACAGTTTCTCTGTTCTTCTAACCCTTAGATCAGCTACAGCAGCGTCCGGTCATTTGACCCCTCGGTACCGTTGCTGCGTCCCCCCCTGGTTGTGTCCCTTCCATGGAACAGCTCGCACCACGTCTTCTCTCAACTGCACCCAGGAACCACCTACCAGTTCGTCATCCGAGCCAGCACCATCAAGGGCTTTGGTCCGCCGACCACACTCAACGTCACCACCAACATCTCTGGTACTTTCTTTAGATCCGCCTGCCTGTCTGTCATTTGTTTGTGTGGGTACTCCTCCTGGCACATCACAGCCACTGTTTGTCTGCCTCCAACAGCCCTGTGAGTTAACACACTCCCACAACCCAGCGCTGCATTTGATTCTCTCTCGCTCACAGTGGGGAGCCTCTGGCTGCCTCTGTGGGGAGAAGCCCTCCTCACTCGGAGACGGAGGTTGTGCACCTTCGTATCCGGCTGCTGTTGCAGGGAGCAGGGGGAAGCTTTTGGCCGGGTTTTAATCTTCTGTACGTTCATTCTGCGCTTTGTGTGGTGTTGACCAGATTTGACGAAGATTTTGATTTATACAATGATTAAATAAGCAGTAGGATACTCTGGTCTGCTGTGTTTAGTATTGAACGCATTAGAGGTAACGCTGGATGATGGATGGCCCTTATTAAGTACATATGAAGATGATTATAATATCCATGCCATAAACAAGAAAAGTGGTAATAAAGGCTTAATCTCGTTAAAATTTCTGAAAAATGCTTTCCCCTACTTATGAACAGAGCACAAGTGTTACTGAATTCAGTTTTTTTAGTGGTATCCTAAAAATAATAATTTATCAAATTAAGTTTTTCTACATTAGCCATACTTTCAGAAACAAGAAAATATTAAATATTGATCTAGTAACATAGCAAGTTAAAGCATTCAGATCCAAGTACTTCCCACCCCAGTGGCTAGTATTAAAATAGTTTTCCACAGAACCTGTTCTAAACTCTAATGTAGGTAGTTCTGAATGTGTATTTGGAATCTGTTCAAGTGAGAGAATATCATCTTGAGAATCAAGTCAAAGTGTTGCTTTTTTCAATGCAATCACATTTAAGAGGCTTAAAGCATCTCAAAGTTCCCTTTCCGGGTTGCTATGGAGTAGGCGTATCTTCAACAGTGAATGTAAAACATATTACTTTTGCTGTGTTTAGTGCAGTACTTTGCCTTATTAACAAACTAGGGGGTGTGAGAAACGTCCTATTCACCTTCTGTCATTCATTGTGAAGGCATGGCTGGCGAACCGTTTTAATGGAAGTGTAGTTTGGTGTGGAAAGACACAAAGTAGACAAGAAAAGGATGATCTTGAAAGCGGAAGCAGGAGCCAGGACCTAATTATTGTTGGAGTTCCTATAAACTTTGAAGTCTCAAAACCTGCGGGATTTATGGCCAACTTTAGCCAAGACTTGCATTGGGAATCGGTTTGGAACCGAAGAAATGGATCGTCATTAGACCGTTCTCGCAAGTCTCCAACTCTCAGGCCGGGACAAGTTGTTTTCCAGCTTTACTACCTTATGGACAAGGAAAGGGCTCTGTGCCTATTCAGATCAAGTTGATCATTGTCATTCAGGGGAAATGAGGCACGTTTTTTTTCCGTTCTTGAGCGCTGACCTAACTTGGCGCCGAAATGCCTTCTATCGAGTGAAGAGACAACTGTGAGTCCTGGGGATTAATTTTGTCCTTTTTCATCCTGCCCAGCTATGGATAATCTTTTAAAGATGAGCAAAGTGTGTTCAGCTCTCTGACAGAAGCTGAAGGTTTCTGCAACAGCGAAATATTCCTGTCACCGGTGTAATGTGCAACTTCTATTTATAGATAAATTGGAGTCTGGTAGGTTACTGTAGTTCTTCCTGTTATTACCATTGTTCTTGTTACCATCATAGGCTAGTTGCTCCCACGTTGAAGGTCCAACTAATTGAAAATCACCATTTCCAGTGTTTTGGTTTGATAGTCCGGTTCACCCAATCAAATAATCATTGCCCAAATAGGAAAAATTTGGCTTTCTGTCTTTTTACAGGGCTCTGAATGTGAAAGTCTGTTCAGTCTTTATCTCCCGCAAGTGGTACGTTTTTTGGGTGGTGTAATTACGAAGTTATGCCTACATCACCAAAACCTGCTCATTTTAATGCTCCCAATAAAATACTTATGCAAATGTGCACATGACCAATCACAAACACCTTTTATGCCTGGCATCTTGGTTGATGCTATCTAATTGGTACAAAATGTCATTGTAGTGCAGATAAATGTGCTCTTGTATAGTTTTCCTAAAAAATATCTAAGCAGAGGTGGATCGATTTTATTAGGCCCCTAGATCAAGAATCCGCAAACCAAAAGTTTACTACAAAGAACTGTGTGAACAGTGCCCTTTCCACTATAATGACTGCTTCCACAATTTAGGAATGAAACTTTCACCCTCAAATCTGATGCAGTGCCCTCAGTCTTTGTCAGGATCCACCATGATGTCATAATGTTTTAAGTACATTGCTCATTATCCAACTCTAAATAAGTAGCCAATTTCCCTACAGTGGTACAGTGGTAACTTACCATTACAATAAAGTCCAAAATGATAAAAAAAGATGTTTTTTTTCAACATTATGGATTTTAAACATACCAAAATTTATATCCTATTGTTTGTATAATACTCAGTTTGTAAAAAATATATATTTTTTTTAAATGACTTGAGCAGTCACTCTTTTAAATAGGAAATCCCATTTCCTTTTTGTAGTAAGCTCCTGTGTTAATAATAAGAGATGCAAGTAATGCATGGGCAATTATGTGAAATACTCAAGTAATTTGAGGCGATTTGTAAAGCCTCTACTTCAAATCAGGTGGTCTTTTATAAAAGATGCATTTGTGATTATGAAGTGCATTAGAAACTGCGCACCGAACAACAGGGCCTGCTTTGGAACAATGCTCAGCCAAGGTTTTTGAATTTAGTGGTTTCCAATAATGTCGTTCGGGCACCTGTAGTATGCTGTTCTTAAAACCGCACACAATACCCTCTATTCCAATCAGTTACCCTCAGTGTTGGTTCTTACTCTGCATACTTCCGAGATCCGATGAACACTTTTTTTTGTCCATGTCTTTTCCCCCTCCCCCAGCCCCAGAGCTGCAGGAGTATGATGGATCAGAGGCCTTTTTGAACGAGACCGCTACCACAATTACGGTTCTACTCAAACCTGCCCAGGCCAAAGGTGCTCCAATCAGGTGAGTGGTCCCAACTCATTTAGTGTTCCAGAATGAAGTGTTTTAGTTCTCAACTTTTTGGTGTAATGGTTAAGATATTGGACTGAGAATGCACTTAACCTAAATTGCTATTGTATATGTCATGCTTTTTTTTAAAACTATGTAAATGGCTCCGACATAACAGCATCGGCTATCATGGTAAATAATAATAATTAATGATCATTTAAAAATTTGACATTGCAGTCAAGCAGGCTTGAGTTCTGGGCTTGGCACAGTCCACAAATAGACTTGTAGGTAATCGCAGTAGGACTCACCCGGGAATTTAGATATTCAAGGCCAGGATCGCCCCCTGATCTCCATTTGATTTGGCCATTGTTGGCCTGCGCCGTTTCATTTCCCCCTCCCCGATCAGCATTGACGGGGATATGGTGTTTGAAGTTACTTGTCATAAAGGGGATTGGAGATAACTTATGGCTCTCCGATTCAGTAAATCAGCTATTATGCTGTGAGCTCGGTCTGCGATTGTGAAATTGGAAAGGTTGGGGATGGGGTGGATGGACATCACAGCTGAATACCAAGTGCCTGTCTTTATGAATAAATTTTTTACACCCCCCCCCCCCCCATAGTATATTCTCAGAAGAGTTGACAATTGTGGCAATTAAACACTCGTTACTAAAATCGGACGAAGTCTTGTACCCCCGCCACTCACTGCACCCACCCCCCAATCCCACGGTCACTTTGTATGTTCTTATTATGATCACTATCTTAATATCCAGTTCCTGAAAAACATGCACTGTAGTAGAACGTTTATTTGAAGAAATAATGGGCTACCTTTTAAGTGTATTATTCGACATTGAAAACCATTTTCTTGCATCCATTATTATCCTTAAATGTAGATAGTTCTGGCAGCAGGCCTTATGTCTGAAGTGTCTCTGATAAAAGCTCATAGATAATCACAAAGCAGGTTGAAATTCCCGTAATTTGGGAAAAGTTAGTTAAGGTGTGCACGGGATTGAGCAATAGCAAGCTGGCTGCCATCTGCTCAGCTAATTTGTAACAGTTTGTCATTGACAAGCGATATAGCAAAACCCAACTCACTATTATGGTGCAGTGGGCAGATTTCGAGTCCATCTGTGCCAGTATTACGGAGCGTCGCCCCGCTTTTCAGATCGGCAGCGCTTTGAGCCAAAATAGAAGCTATGGCAAGGTCGGTGTGGATGAGGAGGTTGTTGGGGGGGGGGGGGGCGCTGTCAGTGAATTCTGTCGCTAATGGTGAGAGGAATGGTAGACGGGGACAGTGAGCAGCCTCTGGGCAGTCATTATGATGGGACTGTGAGCGGTGCCTCGGATCGTGACGTTAGGAAAGTGGAGGATCTTGTGTGGGCCTACAGCCGCGCGCTCGTTGCGCTGTGTTAATAGGCGATCTCGTGCCGCTGGGTTTGTTTCGTCGCGTTGGCTGGAGCCACGAGGACACGACGGGGAAAATGAGAACAACGGCCAGTTTATTCAGCTGAAGATTTATAAACCCTTATTGGTAGAGTCTGAAAATGACAGTTATTATGTCAGCATTATGCATTCAGCATCATTGGTGTCTTTACGTTGGCTCCATTTGTTTGGGAGCCTCACTGCCAAATAATCTCTTGCATTTGCTTCTGCGTTTGCATTGATATGTTAACATTCAGGGTAACTGCCCATGAATTGTGTATCTGCGCGCCTGCATTCCTGTACCATAAATCGGTGCCGGGGGGGGGGCCTTACGTGTTTCCACAGTGCATACCAGATAGTGGTGGAGGAGCTGAACCCTCACCGTGCGAGGAGGGAGGCCAGCTCAGCGGACTGCTACCAGGTTCCTGTCGCCTTCCAGACCGCCTCCACCGGAGGGTCCCCGTACTACTTCGCCGCCGAACTGCCCCCGGGCAACCTCCCCGAGCCCTCCCCGTTCACCGTGGGAGACAACAAGACCTACCATGGCTTCTGGAACCCACCTCTGGCTCCCAGGAAGAACTACAATATCTACTTCCAGGCCGTCAGCAGTGTGGAGAAGGTAAATCCCCTTTTCTTTCCGTTGCCAAGTTTCATAGGGGGCTTTCGTTAAATCCGCTCTCATGTGGAAAAAATAGTATCTCTGCGTGATCAGTCTCTCTGGCAATTATTTTCTGACATTGTGCCTCTAGAGAGTAACGCAGCTGCGAGAGTGCTGAGTGTTCTTCTTTCCTGGCAGTGATATTTCAGCAAGTTACAAGTTAATGTTGCCTTTTAGTTCTCTCTGCTGAAATTAGTATTCCACCCAAAAGTCCGAGCTAATCTACTGCAGTTTCCAGCTTCATGAACGTAAAATGTTTTAAGCAACTTACAAGAAAAGGGCAAAAAAGAAATTCTGCAGATTTCCTCCTTCAGCTCCAGTTTGCCTTCGCCGCTTTGAATGCGTTGTTTCCTCCATAGAGGACAGTGAATTACAGCGATAATGAGTGATTACTGGTACTTGTCACATATTAAGATCTATGTGGCCTCTCCTAATAACCAGCAGAGCAGACTGTGCCTCCATCACCGGGTAATTGTGGCCGTTCTTTCAGAGTGCATGTGTCATGAACTAGTTTAAATGATTCACAGCGTGAAGGCCGAGCACTACACGATTGCTCAGTAAAGTTACGCATTACTGCATTTGTCAAATTCCTTTGGGTTGTTGCTAGAACACACGGATGAGTGCAATTTCCCCCCCCCACCCCCTTTTCTTTTCTCCCTTCTTCCAGGAAACAAAAACTCAGTGTCTCAGACTTGCAACAAAGGGTGAGTTTATTTGTATTTACTTTTTATTTTGTGTTCCAGAAAGAGACCTTGCGGGCTCATATCCGATTAATTCAATGTGGCATTTCAATCACAAAGCCCCCCCCGCCCCTTTCTTCCGATGTCAATTGAATACTCTCCCTCTGACTTCAAACTCTACAGTATGTGCTAATGTGTATGTGTGTCTGTCTTTATTCTCTGTCACTCAGCCAAGTAGGCAGGAATGCAAGGGCGGGGATCTGGATTTACGCAGAATTAGTGAAAGCTTATTTTTGATATCAGCAACGAGAAGTACCTTGCTCTGCCTAACTACCCGGACCGCTGAAGCAGCTTGGGCCAGCAGCCGGAATTTAAAAACGGGTGCTTACTCCCTTATTGTTAAGCCTTTTTTCCCTCTTGCTGGTTTTTAAATGATTAAGTTGGAGCGTCATTAAACTGATACAATTCACACACCAAGAGCTTATCTGAAGCACATAGACAGAAGATGGGAAATGTAGTAGTTTCTTGTCTGTCTGTCCAAAGAAATATAATTTATTATAACCTCAAGGGCTTTCTCAGGCCCTGGAAATTGCATCACTCACACACACACACA
>JAOVYW010074153.1:0-18754 GCA_025775045.1 Hiodon tergisus
ACCTGAGAGAATCTGAGAACTAAACCTGAGAGAATCTGAGAACTAAACCTGAGAGAACCTGAGAACTAAACCTGAGAGAATCTGAGAACTAAACCTGAGAGAATCTGAGAACTAAACCTGAGAGAATCTGAGAACTAAACCTGAGAGAACCTGAGAACTAAACCTGAGAGAATCTGAGAACTAAACCTCAGAGAACCTGAGAATTAAACCTCAGAGAATCTGAGATCTAGACCTCAGAGAACCTGAGAACTAAACTTGAGAGCTCCTCTGCGATGCGTTTCCCCAAAAAGGTCAAAAGCCAGGTAAAGCTGGACTGGAATCTGTGCACATTATATAACACAACACCACCAAAACTGATACATGGAAAGAATTGATTCAGCAAAGGCATGCCAGGAGAAAGTCAAATAAATTAGTCCAGGGATCAGCTCCCTGTGCGCCAACTGGAATAAGATAAGACACATTATGTGTTCCATACATGAGGTCATAATCACATATTTTGGCCTTCATAGACTCTGGAATTCACAACATACCATGAGAGCCAGTCTGAGGGTGCAGCATGTCCCGGAAAAATCCAAAGACATGGGGGCGGGGGTATTTCACAGAACCATTAACCTTTATGTTGAGCAATTCTGTCTGGGCAGTAGGTGGCCCACAAAACTCTTATGTCAAGCAATCTTAGCCACAGGTCCCTTTCATTCCATCATGCACCTGGTCACATGAGAACTACTTGACCCTGATTACACACAGATTGGCAACAGCACACCTGTCAGATAGGGGGTCATATCACTGCAAGAAATATTGAGTACAGCACAATGGAATTTTAAAAAATCAAACGAGAGCCCATACGATTGCCAAAATGCTTTAGTAAATACTCAGCTGATCAAATCAGGGGGTGGGGACTAATCAAGGCTAAGAGTTGAACTCTGAACACAGGTCACCTGAACCGTCCCTAAAACACCCGGCCATATAAACAGGTAAGTGTAAAAAATGTGACCTGTGCAAGTCACTGTGGATTAAAAAAAAAACTATTTTGGTGCGTCCACCAAAGCACCTGAAATAAACAAATTCATCTCCTTAGACAGTAAATTATGCAGTGTTCTAAATCAGCAACATTCCACGGACGATCTGAAGAAATGCTCGTGGGTAAAGGAGCCTGAGAAAACAATGGTATAAACCATTCAATTACTTTACACCCCCTTAAACGGAGCAGTCTAATCCCTTCAGACAAACGAAGAGCAGCGTAACCTCCTTCTGTCGGGGTTTTCAAACAGCCCAGCGACTCCAGAAGCTGATTGCAGGAGATACAATTTAGGAGAGCGAGTCTATGCGTGCACTCAAAGGAATGTCGGGGATATAAATTTAATCTGTAAGTAAGTTAGATTTTATTAAAACTCGGTGTTTTCGAATATTGGCCCTGTGCTCTGTGCTTTGATGGGCGGTTTTGTGCGGCTCGTGTAAAATGCCAGGACTTCAAAGGAGGATAAGATTTACAACTTTCGTCCTTCTGGTGAGCGCATGTCAACAACCACAACTAAATAACATCACATGACCGCCATCCCCTCTAGTTCCAGCTCTCTCTCGCTCTCTCTCGATAGACCCAACACCTTACAATGCCCAAGCCAACACCTTACGCCTTAACTAGGGGTGAGCAATCATGAAACAATCAAGGTGAAACAAAAACCCACAGACAATACCAACCCCTGATTTAACAGAAGACAGAGAAGATTAGACAACTATGTAAAGATTCAAGGGCCTATGTAGCATGTGGCCGTGGGGCCCTCACTCTGGCAGCTGGTCCAGGCCGGCCTGGACGGACAGCCAGGCTATGGAGCCCTGCCCACAGCCGTGTCGGCACACCTGGGTAAGGAAAGGTTTTGGTTGCGTTATAATTTAAAGTTAAAAACTGCTTTTATGATATTGTTGCAATTGGTTTAACTTTGTTGAAATAACGTGGAATAAAAGGAACAAGACAACCACCCATGCCCGTGTTTGGCCAGTCCCGAACCAGGCATGCCGCGTTGGGCCACAGGGCATGTGCCATTGCTTCAAACTGACTCACACACACACAACAAGCCCTGTTGCATGCTTTACATCCGCAGGCCGTAGTCCAAACAACTACCACACACAGAAAAACCTAAGCCACTCATGTCACAATCAACCGCAGTGATAACAAAACAACAGCTGGGCTCGCTTACTTTGACTGGCGCTATAGAGCTACCCAACAGGCAGCGTTTTAAAAATGGTAATATCTGAATAAAAATAAAAAATCTGTAAAATCTTTTTTGGGGGGACTTGCCGTTCCTGTCGGTGTACGCTGAATGTTAAAAGGGAACAAAACAATCACACAGCGTTGGTCGTCCTTGAATAAAAATACCAGTGGGGGTGGGAGGTTTGAATTGTTTTGAATTGCCAGAGGGTGTAGCTTGTTTTCAATCTTATTCAGATGCTCTTTTACCCCACCCACCTCCCAGGAATGGCGACAGCCAAATCCAGGGGTCAACTCCGCTCCCTCTGGCAGCTCTGTGGACACCAGGTGGCCGGTTGGGTGGGGTAAAAGTCTACCCCCCCTCACACAGCTGCTAACACCCCCACACTGATGTGGCCTTGTTGGGACGAAGAAGGTTTTAGTACTTGAGGTACTAGAGACACCACCTGAGAATAAACTAAAGCTAAAAATCATTTTTTCAAAAAAGGGAGGGCTTATTACAATCATACCATGGTTAACCGTATACATACACATTATATTCATCATCCCCTAACCAAAATAATAATAAGAAGAAGAATATGGCTTATTCTCATCCATGCCTAGTTCCTACATAAGAATACCAACTTATTAATTATTAAACTAATTAATGTCAACATGAAAATAAATGTCAACTATAACATGGGAAAAAATAAATCGTCAAACAGTGTGCAACCTTTTTGTCCAATTTTATTGCTATAAGAATAATTAAAAGTAAATAATGCGCGAAACTGAAGTGCATCGCGAGTGTATGGACCGGCCTAATGTGAGTAAATATTGTATTTGTATAAATGTACATTTACTATAAGTTTAGTGGTTGACGTCTACAAGAATGTATCTTTCACAATCACCGATATATAGCCTACCGCTAACTACACGAAAGGACCCCTGAAACCATTTAACAGATTAGCATTGGGTCTGTCACTTTCTTCCCGTCTCCATTTCTCCATTAGAAACCCATTTCAACACAGAATAACGTGAAGAATAGTCTTGGCCCTCAGAGCCCAACCTGTGGTATCACAAAACGCCAATTAGTCAGGCCCTCTAATCTTAGCGGTTTTCATAGGAGGGTACGAAGTGCTTTCAGAAACTTTCAGAAAGAGGCCACTGTCAGTGAATCAGTGAATTTGGTAGAAACAATCTTGACTACTTAACGTTTATATTGGCAGAGCAAAAGACGCACTTTAACAGTCACGGCTGCGGTGTTTACATTCCTTAGTGTAAATCATACAAGGGAGCCTACCAGAGCGACCGCAGAACAAAGACGAACCCCCAGAACTGCTCTCTGGCAGAAGGTGCAGAGGTCGTCTCTTTCAAGCCTATCACATGCAAAAAGAAACGTTAGACGCCCGCAGCAAATGTATCGATATATATTTTTTTGTGGATCATATTTATATAGCAGCTTTAAATATAGTTTTTTAGGGATTCTATTCGCAACGCTTCGACATAAATACAGTGCGTTCCTTATGAAACAAATGACTGTCATTTCATTATCATTCCTCTTCTGCGTTTGTTCCAGTCCAAAGCACTACACCACATTACATAAAGGGACATTATGTACAGTTTAGGCATTTGCGGTGATATTACGCACCTAGGTAACGAGGGGGCCCCTCTAGACGCTTTGTAAGAAGCTCGTGGGCATCACTTGCTTGATAGTGATTGTTTTTCCAGCTTCAAGGCTGGTGGGTCCTTTTTGTCGAACATAATCTATGTAGGCCTAACCGTATTTTCTAAATAGTTTCCCAAAAATGTGTTGCATGGAGAATCAAGAAAATTCAGTTCCATTCTACTTAAAGGGAAATTGTGTGTGTATTGTTCATTGCAGAGTTTCAGTGCGTAGCCCATAGGCCTTTACGCAAAGCTGGCCGTTATTTCTTCTCACCATTCGAACAAACTGGAATAAGCCTACGAAAGCTTTCCTTTTTTATTGGCAAATAAAGTAAACCTACGGCATTGCTTTATTTACTATTATTTGAACGCAATCTTGCGTTAGGGAAGAAAAACCTGAACTTGGTAACTAAAAACTCTGAGGCAAGGTCTTGTATAATTTTTTGTTATTCTAATTATTTAAAGTGGTTAACAATATATGCACTCACACGTACCTTACATGCTTGGGGTTGTCATTCAGTGTGTCGTTTGCTTAAGAGTTATATTTATTCATTGCACACTGAAACCCCATCTGATGCAAGCATGGAAGAGGTAAAGCAGGAAAATTTAAGCTGCCTCAAAATGTCACAATTTCGCACTTAAACCGTGCTCGTCAACACCTCATTACACTGGTGAACGAAGATATAATCTTGCTAAAGATTGGTTGAACGGATGCCGGTTTGCGACACGATATCAAATATAAACTTGTACGGACATCTAGTGGCGATATAGAAAACAACACTCGGTTTTTTGTCAGATATAACAGATTGTGAGGTTGCAAATATGAGGCAATGATCAAAATACTGTACAATCACCAGTAGTGTAGTGTACAATTGCCTACAATGCAACAATATGGAGTTGAGTAATCTGTCACGGGTTTGTTTAGTAGATGCTTTAGTTGAGTGTCCGCCTCTCCATAAGAGAGTGGGATATATTGGTGGACTTTCACAGGCATCAGTCGTGCAAGTTTAATATAAATGAGCGTCGGGTCAGATAAACCATCAAGTGCCAATGAACATGTTTAAAGTCCCTTGTCTCCCACACCCCTCCAGTTAAATAACCGGTCCAAAAAACTGACGCTCAAAAAATTCACTTTTGCAGACCCATCTGGAGCCGGTGTCATTTATGCATAAAATGTAGCAGCCTCAATCCTCATTTCCTCTAGCTTAGATCTTCAGTTCTGCATTTTTCTTACAATAAAAAAGCCCTGGAATTCACAACAAATATTTCAAATATTTAAAATTGACCCCATTCCATAATGTTTTGCAGCAGACTGAAATGGAAGATACTACTTCCTCTGATGATGATCACGACGTTGGTACGAGTAGCAAGTGGCCCAAACCAAATTCACCAGTACAGCCCACCCCACGTAAGATAGTCCAGCCAAAACCGATCTTTATATTCACTGCAGCTCAAGCTTTCAAGTCAGCCCACAGAAACTGTAAGGCCAAAGGTCAAAGGGAAGACTAACCAGCCAAAACCAGTGGACAGATTTTTATTTGACCCTTAAAAAACGTCACTGCTGCGTGGCAGCATGGCCAGAGTTCCACAGCGCTAAAGTCTGACGGCCGTGGCTCTTCACTCATCAGCCTCTGACTCCTCGTCTTCCTGGCTGATCTGGAAGTAGCGCAGCTCGTAGCTCTCCTTGTCTGAGGCCACTACACGCAGCCAGTCGCGCAGGTTGTTCTTCTTCAGGTACTTTTTTGTGAGGTACTTCAGATACCTGGCACAAGGGGGAGCAAGTTTAGACATGCAAGAGTTTAACCTCAAGAACACACTATGAAACCATAATACACACACACAAAAGCAGTATCACAGTCAGGTCGAATATAATAATGAAAACAGAGCTACACATATATGCAAAGGGACTCTCCATAAACAACACTACACATACCTTTTGGAAAATTGTTTTTCAGATGTGACATTGATTTTGTTCTTCAGACGTGCTATCTGAACAACATTTCCCAGGTTTCCCGTTTTGCCATTAACCTTCACTTTCTCCTTCAGGAAGGTCTCCTGTTTTAATGAAAGACAATGAAACTCTAGGGAAGGGAACCCTAGAAGAACTAGGGAAGGGAACCCTAGTCAGGACACCGTGTTAGTTTGCATTTACACCCCAGCGAAACAAGGATGAACAGCACATTATATTACAAATACAGTTTGGGCGTGAGCCTGTTTAAACTCACAAAACTCCCAGAGTCCAGGATGCCATCTTCTACAGGATGCGTGAGATCCAGTGTGAACTTCCAAAGGGGACGCTTCTTGTCCTTCCTCACAACAGTGTGTTTCTTCTGTCATGATGCAAGCCACATCGGGCAAAATAAAGTTCCCAAGCAGAGAACAAACAATACGGTAAATAGAAGTATTTTTATACAGTAACAATATTCAACATCTAAACAGGCACAGGAAATGTAGGTTAGTTTCCAAAAACCCAATAGCTGTGGTTAAAATTCAAATTAAAAATTCAAATAAAAATAAAAATCAGTATGTGTGGTCAAACTGGGTACCACATATCAAGTAACCTAAATTACAAAATCATGAATGTTAACACGCGAGTTCCTTTAATAGCAATTGTTTTTTAAAACATAAACGTCTAATCACAGCTGTGGGAGCTACCTAGCTCATTAAAACGGAAGTATTGTTCTAAAAACTTTATATATTTTTGGAAGAATGAAATGTAATGCAATATCACGGATCTTATAGCATTCAACCAATACAGCTAGCAGCATCGACACACGCTATACCAAATATTTTCCTGTGACATAATTAGGAGATTTTTCTTTTCAAAAAATATACAAATGGCACTGAAACGGTTGTGGGACTGCAGTTTGAATAGCTGAACTGTACAGCGTAAATGTTGGTCTAGGGTTCTAGGAATAAAGGTTCAACTACTTGACCATCGTTATCCAAGCCTAATGACACACTGTGGATGGGGTTTTCTGCAAACCTACCCCTTTCAGAACTGGTTTTAGTATAACCTGCTATTAATTGTGCAATCTATGTAACGTCACTACGGTTACATTTTGATAAAATTTTAAGTGGAAATTGGGTAAAAATGTAACACATTTACACCCATTTCAAAGCCGTGTAAATCCAAACCCGTAAAATTACCCAATGATCTGGTATTACTTACACAACTCAATTGTGAACAAATAAATTACACCAGTATCTTTTAGGTATAAAAGACGCATAGCCACCATAAGTTGTCTTTCAAAAATGTACTGAATGTCAAAAGATCATAAAACCAGACCAATTAATAAATTAACATCACAATCAATGAAGAACGGGTGGACGTTGTCCAAGTAGAATTATACATGTTTATTTCGCGTCACATTTAATACTTCCCCTTATGTTTAAATGAGTTTGGCAGTTCTCGTTTGTTCCGGGGCAAAAAGTCACTGTTAGATGCTTCAGTTCACAAAATCTACCACGTGGAACTGAATTCCTCAACCACCATTGCGCTGAAATCATGCTCAAATTTTCATGGACATTCATAAGGGTGGCACACATATGCTACATATTGAAAAGTCTTAAACACTTCAGACATGATATTCCTTGGTTAGACGGCAATTCATTGTTTTATAATTATCTTTCTTCAAAAACCGAACAGGAGAGCAAATACATACCGACGCCATGTTCGCGAACATCAATTTCAAGAGGAAGTTGCGTCACTTGCGTAAACATTTTGTAAACGTAGTGACGTAAGTTTGCCACGTGTCTGAGCGAGATAATTGCGTTCATTTAGAAATATAAAAACCAGAGACTATGTAGCATTATAGTGTGGCTATAGTTTTACTCATGTAGGGATTCACACACAACGTAAAAATGTTACTGTATTCTATAAATAGAAACATTTAAGTAGCTATGACATTCCGTCATGGAGCAAAGTGGCCGTTTGACCCAGCTATTCAAAGATTTCCCTAAAAGCATGTTCTCATATTGGAAAGAACTGCAACAAAAAGAATGTTGTAGATGTGACGTTTGATTTCGTACGTAATACCATCTCGTTATATATTAATTATTTATTAATGTATACATCACGTTTACACAAGTACTATCATATATTTGTTTTTGTTCAATTTCAAACAAGTTATTTATCCAGAGTCCAGAATCAGCCACAAATTCCCTTGGATATTTTTGTAGCATGGCTCATGATTATGGGAGTTTGTAAATATTATCTTTAGTTGATTTCACCGTCATGTCAGAATGCCTGAAGTTCAGACAAAGACGACTGGAACGTAACTAAACGCATAATTTAAACTGTCATTTAAACAGTTAAACCACACATACATCTTGGTTCAGAAATGTCTTTTATTGAGTACACAACAGTTTCTCAGATAGAAAATGCTTACATTTTTATAGAGGTTCCAGCCTTGTGCAGTTTTTAGTAATTGACATTGATGTTTTCCATCTCAGTATGAGGATAGTTCTCTCCTCCCTTCTCTCTTTGACACGGAGGCAGACCCTAACTCAAAGCTTAGCGAGCTTAGCGAGAGCCAGGGGCCACTCTGTGAACACACAAAGGCCAACCAACCCATACAAAAACACTCAACACCCGGGTGATGAGAAGCGGGCAGAGTCGGACACTGGGCTGTTGCACTTGCAGGACCTTCCCGGTCTAATTATCACAATGCTTATGTCAGCAAATTGTCCTTGGATGAGGCACACTAAAGCAATAAATGAGTCACCACACAAATCATCATCTTTGTACGGAGATGCTCTTTGCCTGGCCTCTAACGGCGGAAAAACTAGCCTGTCTCAACCGCCACGCACACACCATTCATAACCCCCGGGTTCTGCTACATCAACATGTGTCTACATTGATCCGACGCCCACTACTTTGTCCTTATCTACTTACAGGGAAGTTATTCAGCCAACCAGAAGGGAAACATGAGACATGCCATCAGTAGGAAAGCGAGAAGTGTGTGCGTTAATACGAGTGTGCCTGCAGAGCCTCGCGTCGTGCGACTGCTCTCAAACGCAGACCACAAATCGCTCATCAGGCATTCTGGACTGGCTGCTACCTACTGCGAGGAACAAGGCCTGTACACACTTAATCTGCATCTGGGCTCGCTGCCTTGACTCACACGGACGGTGAGGAAGTACGCTTTTTCTCCTCCAATCCTAGTCGCCTTCTGGCCACCCGCCTCTTTTTCACGCCGCAGGCTACACAAGCTGGCACATCCCTCAATGGTACTGCCAGCCTGCTGGCACCTGGTAGGAGATGTTAGCGACATCAAGCCAAACCACCCTCCATGGATTTGATTTTTAATGTGCATTACCGTTTTATTTAACATTATGCTAAAGACAATACTCCCACTAAATTTGCAAGAAATTAAATCAAGCTATGACAGTTTTGTCTTACACATACACACTGACAACCCAGCCATTGCATCACAGGACATTCAATTCAACACACAGCTGCCAAAATCATGGAGTCTTTTAATAAAGGTCTTCACAGCTGGAAGAGGTGGACCACATTTAGCTTGGTCTCAAAGCATTTCCACGCAAAGGGGCTCAAACAGCCAGCATCAGACAACCCTAAATGTGTGACAACCGAGCTCTGGCTCCTGAGAATGGTCAAACTGAGGTTGGCCCTAATCTGCGTTTCTAAATGAATGTATGAACCCACACTACCCTGAAGCAACTGGTAACTACATACCAAAGAATCAGGCCGCTGTGTGTGGAAGCGGTTTAGGGCCAGAACACCAAGTTCCCTGGATCACACCTCAGCTGTACATGTGAATTCAATTGCTTTGGATAAGCTTCTCATCTAAACAAATAAGTTGAAAGCCCCCCGTCATTCAGCAAAGAGTTTTGGTACTTATGATAGATTTACTATGATAGCTAAGAGATTGAGGATGTGTCCCTGTTCTGCAAAAAACAATAGGTGAACCTCCGCTCTCAAATCATTTGACCGGCAACCTGTTTTAGACAATGGGACCGTAGTCCAACAGTCTGTGACCTAGGTCACCATTTGTTGCCATGTGCAGTGTTTGCCAATTTCCCAGCGACTGACAAAAGCACAAAACCCTCCATCTTCCGTCAAACTGGGAGTGAAGCCTGCGTGAGGTTTTTATTTTCATAACGGACACAAACCAATGGCTGGATGCACGTTTTAATGTGTGACGGGCATGTGTGGGGCGAAATGCGGTAGGGGCGTTTGCAGTCTTAACACAGGGCAGACTCCCATTTCAGTCACGTTTTAATAGTAATGAAAAGAACAGACGAGTGGATGCCAGCATTCTTCCTCCCATTAAGTTTATTGCTAATCATCCCTCCTCTTGTCCCACGTGTAACAATGACCATTTAAAATATCAAATTGCAACTAGTTTCAAAATGATTAAATCAATACCACCAAATCCCCACAAATATCTTTGAACCTGGTTACAATACTGAGCACCCACCCCCCCACGGCATCGGGCAATTTAGCTACAATTTTGCACCAAAAATGAGCTTTCTGGGCTCCACTGTAACCAACTCCATCTGAACACTGGAGTAACGAGAAGCGTTCATAGACTGAAGCAATTTGGAGCCTCGGACAGCAAAACGACGGTAAGAACCTGCAAGGACAAACAGGACACGGTCCTAATGCCCGGCCTGGAATGACACCCTCAAGCCCTCCCCTGAAAAATGTTACAGAAACGCATGCGTTACCACACCGCAACCCTGTTAGCTAAAGTCCCCAAGAGCACTTTAAGATTTAGCTAGGTGTCAGTCTCGAGCAGTCCCAGAAAACTCAGTCATGCTTATAGTATGCAACCAACCAGAATTAGCATTAATGGTAATGGCATGCTCTTACCAGTAACAGTTCCCAGGTGCGCTAGTAAATTAATTTAACAGCAAATCCCAGTTGCCATATTTACACGCAACACTTAACCTGAGACAACCTGTACTTGTATAGTTTGTTTTATCATGTGATGCACTACCGGTGTCTGCCTGGGAGAGTATTGGCTTGACTTCCTGCATTACTGCTACTAAGCTCTCTTAAAAGGCCTTCACATGAAATCTGCAGTTCAGTTTGCACTTCTGTTATACACAGTTAAAGACATGTAACTAATGACATGAACAGATATAAGGCAGGTTGTATTATAAGTGTTGAACAGATTAACTTTAATAGGTACAGGTTCTTCACTAAACCCAACAGGGACAAAGCCTTTTCCTCAGCAGGTTCTGAAGATGGGAACCCCACCCAACAACCCAGATCACAGTAACTACTCGGAGCACCCAATCACACTGGATTTCATCTGCAGCGCTCCAGCACTTAAATCAACCTGATTGGCCGGTAAATTCCACAGTGGGAAACCTTCTGAGGAAAACAAGTCACACAGTCCTAACAGACATAAGACTAATATCTTTCTCAGGGAGAAACATGTCTAGTGTGGGTTTCATTTTAATGGGCAAAAGACCCACCCAACAGTAACAATTTACAGCCTTCAGTTAGCATATTGAATGAAAGTAGGAGATCCTAGAAGGAACAAAGCCAATAACATTTTCGCAAGCCAAGACCTAGTGTCAATACAAAACTATGTCTCATAGCTGAGCCAATCAACTCTGCATACAGACAATTTTAACCATTTCATGTTTAGTTCATTTTTATTGAACGACACTCATCCTTTGTAAGAGATACAGGACTGGAATTTCTACAGTAGCTAAATTATGCAAAAAAATAATTGAAAACACTTGGAATAAATCAGCCTGTGCCCCTCAATGCAACAAAAAGTTTGATCTATTTAACAAATTGACATGCAAACAGTTCCCATTAGACACCCCTTCACCTGATGCCTACATTTTTTGTTTTGTTTTAAAGGAGTAGGCTTACTAGATTACTGTGAAATACCAAGCTAAAAAGCAGAATTTAAGTCAGCTACCATACAGGTAGCATTCCAGTGTAGCCTCCACCAGGCCCGTTTCATGAGATGGGGGAGAGAGGAACGAAAAACACCCAAATCCTTGCAGTTGTAAACCCATGCCTTAAAACTGAGCAATGCCAAACGTGGCATAGTTAATGGGAAACCAAGCAACACCGTCAAGGCAGGACTGACGGTTCTTGGTAGACTAGAAGTGCAATACTTCCGTCAGCACACCAAAAATCAGAAAATAAACTTGCTTAGCTGTCAGACAAATTAAACAGGCAAAACATCAGCAATGTGTAACACAATAAACAGGATTCTAAATTGCAGGAACAAACTGCAAGTCCCCAAAGCCAGAAAGCAGCGAGGGCATTCGAAAAGGATCCGACTCACCCTGTGGGTTAAACAACCATGGTAAACGTACGACAAACACTGACAACGCTCAGGAAAGTACAAGACCAGGTGCAGCTAAAAAAATCCCATCCATCATTCTCAACTACGTCAGATGCTTCAACAAGCCGCCAAGAAGCTGCTCGCCAGATTAAAATTCATGCTGGATTAGATAAAGCAGTTATTTTCACAAATCAAAAATCAACTTCTTGCTTGTGGAGCCTAAATTTAGAACTAAAATTCAACTGTCACACCCATCTTAAAGTACCTAAATGGCAATTAAACCAATGGCTTTTAAAAAAAACTGAACCATTAACAGGACCTCGAGTCAAATAAAACCCAACTTGAGTCAATACTAGTTTGGAAAAAGGTCAGTTTGTTCCCCATGGAAATGCTACACTACCAGCTCTGGGGTGTACCATATTAATATGGTACAGAAAAAGGGGTGTAGAAGGGGTAAGGTAAACCCATGACGGCCCTTCACTTGCCCCCTACCAAAGAACTCCAACACTCCTAGGTCGTGCAAAGAGCCCAACAATGCCATTCCTTACACCCGCCAAGTGTTAAAACCCAGTGCTACTGTTGACAAACCCAACTAGGTCACAAGCATGCGCGAAAAAAATAAAAACTTGTTATGGGGGAGGGGGGTGTACTGGAGTCTTTACTCTGTTTAATTACCTCAATACATTTCAGGGAAAAAACAGCAAGTGAAAAGTTTTTTATTTTTTATTTTTTAAATCTTCAGTCTGGTGACAAAGGCTTAGAGTGGGAAAGGTTAGACTTCACTGGCCTTCCTACCTCCAGGTATATTTGCTCTGAAGATCACAGGGCGTCAACATCCAGAAAGGCCTACCTGCTATACACACACCTACAGGCTCTGACAAGGTTGTAAAGTTGCCTATGACGACAGACAGGTTGGCATCAGGTGCACAGGTAAACGTGCACGGCCACCTGGTCTTACTTCCACCCAAGTTTTTTGTCCTGTAAGGCAGACTGGCATTAAGATAAATCACTGAAGTTCGTTACTCTAGAACAAGGAAAAGTCGTACTTAAAACCTGCTCTTAAGTGCCAACGACCAGCTTCCTGGATGCCACAAAGAGCTTTGTCTGGTGTTGGAACTGACCAGTATCTGACATTAACCATGCTGATGTTATGACCTCCAGAGAAAGGGAAATATAAAATTTAGGCATCAGCTGATGCAAAACACATCTCTCCCAAAAGGAATGCTTACATTTAAAGTAATATAAAAAGTGGGTCCCAGTCATTTAAACGTTTGGGAATGTTAGTGGGGGAGACTAATCTTGAATCCAAAAATAAAACTATTATATGCATCTAAACCTCAGTGATTTGGCAGAATGCCAATCAAACCACTAGACAGTTGTAAAAAGCCCAGCACGGTTTCAGGAAACGCAACGAAACGGTTTTTTGAGGTTGTTGGTGAAGGCCATAGCTTTGGTGACAATTTGAACCAAAATGTAGGATTTTGTGGCGTAAGGTCTCAGCCCAGGCAGCCGGTCTCTGGCCGGTTACTTGGTCATTGCCTTGATGGCGACGGCGCACTCCTCTCCCATGGCAGACAGCACAGAGATCTGAGAAGGAGACACACACAGGGTCTTAACAGAGCCAAGACGGGGAAATCGGACTAGTCTTCAGCAGAACGGCATGGAAAATTTCTCTTTGAAGCCCTAAGTAATTCTAAACTGTAAGTTTGTATTGGCTGAACTCTACACAGGGCTGAGTACTAAACGGGCACATCCGTCAACATCGCCTCCGTTTTAAAGACTCCTGGACCATGGCAGTACGAGAAATAGGGAGTGAAAGTCAAGCGCTTAGAACACACTCACCAGCATCTCTTCACCAGCCTCATATTTGCTTTCAATCTCTTTGCCCAGGTCTCCCTCTGGCAGCCTGAGGTCTTCGCGAACATCACCATTGTCTCTCATCAGGGACAGGAAGCCATCTGTGATGCCAATCAGCTGTGATGGAAGCAGAATGGGGGTTAAACCCCAGGTGCATCTGCTTTTAACAGCTAAATGTCAGTAAAAACAGGCTAACCATCTCATGTTGCGCAGCGACATTGGGCATCATTAAAACTCAGCAACCCAAGCCCCGCCTCCTCTCTGGGAACACCCTATTGAGTCAGCAGCTTGATGACTGAAAGTCAGGACAGCAAGATCAAAGTGCCAAGAACTAAAAGGTGAGTGATGAGCTGCCAATCTCCATGAAGGCAGGGCACGTGTGGCTGTCGCAGCAGAAGGCGCAAGGTTAGACAGCCCCCACAGCAGACAATGATTCATAATAGACCACACGAACCCCCAACACTACAGGCAGCAATGGAACAAGTCTGAACAAAAGGCCTCTCATAGCGGCGAAGGGACTGCTACGTTAGACTCCCAACGCAAAGAGTTCTGTGCTGAAGACCCATCAACACCAGTCAAACGCTAAGTGGACACCATGTCCAAGAGTCCAACGTTCGCCGATTCTGCTGCGCCTATATTCTGTACACTCCAAGCCTGTCAACACATTCAGCACCAGCTATTCAGTGTTGATTAATTTATTTTTTACAAAAAAATCCTATCATGAAATTCATGTAAACATCTGGATGAAAAATTTTTTAACATTCATTACAATCGTAAAACCCGTGTAGCAGTGTCCAGCAGCTGCACAACAAATGTAAAAACACTAAATCGCACCCAGTTCATTTAAGGGGGCACTCACCTGATAATCATTTCTCTTGATGTTTGGGACGTCCATGTTGTGAGTGGAAGGGCAGATATCCTCATTTTTCTTGCCGGTGAAGATGTCGATGCCAACCATGTGGACCTGCGGGGCAACAAGCCTTCAGCAAAGCCGTCCTTCAAGAAGACCCTAGCGACAACATGAGCCCCGTTCCTACTCCTTAACAAGACATGCCACTTTACCTTGGCATGACCGTGCTTTCCAGTCTTGGAAGTTGACATCTCGACAATCTTGCAGGGACGGCCCTTCAGGACCACATGACCATTCTTACGCAGAGCGCTGCATTGCATGGGGAAGGTGGTGGAAGCCCCGGCATCGCCACTTGTGAAATCGGTATCCGGATCGGCCATGGTAGGTGAATTCTATTTGATCTGCACAAAACACACAATATAAAACATTACGGCAAACGACTCAGGCACAGGGTCGTTACCTAATCCAAAAGAAAAACATCCAGTTTTGATATTTCTGGATTGATGGCACTACCAACACATGCATCACCCGTATTGGCAGATGTAGGAAACAGATTCGCCAAAATTTACTCTGACGGCCTCACATGCAAAATTCACGCACAGCACACTTGCATGACAAGACTCGAAACCGCATGCTTCACGCAACGTTTGCCACACGCCCTGTCCACGTGTCTCCGCTCGGCCCGTACTTTGACGGAGTAACGGAAACGGCAGATCCAAGGAAACTACAACAAAACTGGCAGCGTCATGGTGTTCAGGCCTTCCGTGATACACTCGTTTTCGAGCGAATAACGGGGAAACCGAGTGAGAGTGTGAAATAAGTTATTGTGGTATACAACTTAATTGAAACAGCTTAGTGCGAAAACGACTGAAGACGTGTCCAAAATGCAGCAACGCCAGATATAAATCTTACTGCTCCTTCTCAAATTTTAACTGCGACAGTCGATCCAACATAGCTAATATTTCTTAACCCACTCAGCAAACTAGTTAACAAGCGCTCATAGAAGCGGCTAGCCACCACACTCCTAAGACGTCCACCATACTAGTTAGTTACGTTGTGATTTAATCGAACTACTATTCGTCACCGACTCGCATTTTATAACTCGAGTAACAAATGTTCATTAGCGACTAAAGCTCACTTGTCACCGAAAACTTAAGCTCGCGAATCACTCGCCGGGGGAAAAAAAACGTTACCACCCCCAGCGTTCATTTGAGTAACGTTAAATTGCTATCTGATTGGATCCCATAGCATACGACAAATATCAATAAACAAACGCTAACACGCACTGCCAACCACTTGCCTCACTTCATATCACATTACAAACTTTTGTCTAGTGTTCTCTGGTTAGTTTGAAGAGACGTGCAACTCGACTTCCTTGAACATATGGCAAATCAAGACATGCGAAACGGTCACAATCCGCGGAAAGCGCGGGCGCAAGGCCTCATCATGTCTTTTCATTTTATCAGCAAGCAAGAAGGGGGACAGAAATTTAAAAAAAAAAAAAAAAAAAAAAAAAACTAATCCACACCATACCGCCTTACAGATGCGCCGGTGAAAACCAACGTACTTCGTACACTTTGCGACTTATCCGAAGCCTAGTTAGACACATATAATCAACAAAGACTTGAGGACAATTTTGATAATATATTGCATTTTTTCACTGCGGAGAGTAGCACGCGCCATGCGAAACCTTACCTTCCAACAAAAAAGGAACGTAGATGCGCAGGCGCGCCCAATTTTACTGCGGCAGCCTTTGCAGAGGGCGGAGTTACTAAAGAATTTCCCAGCCAGCCTGCAGTTTCCGGTTTATGAGCAATTCGTGACGTAGGGTAGTCTCTGGGCGGAGAGACTTATCGTCATATAATTATATAATTATTTGTAAATAGATCTACAAATAAAATTAAATAGTGCATGGATTAGGAAGCAATGTATGGTAGTGAGCTGACAAACATTTTTTTCTCATGTTCCAATTATGAGAACAATTGACCTGTTTGTCCCGTAATGATGCCGTAAACACCTGATTCAATATAACGCTATTCAAATATAATTTGCAATGGGAAAGGTATTTTAATAGTACCTATACTTATTTATTTTTTTATCTGTACCGCCGCTCGTAAGAACTACATTAATTAAAGGCACGCAAACAAGTAAGCAGTGAAGTCTGCTCTAAAAAAAAATGTTGGTACCCTTATGAAACAATAAACATTTAATATATTTTAACATCCTTGCATTTAAAGATAATGATTAAATTGATCGGTTGGTTTTACGCATGCAATTTTTGTTCTATAACACTATAAAACAAAATTTAGGTCAAAAAGATAAAGGTTCAACTCAACAAGACTTTCCCACGACTCTTAATTGTCTGGAGGTAATTTTTAAATGTTAAAGGCATTAAATGTAGTCGTTTTTTGACAGTCGAATCTATCATCCACATTCAGTCTATATGTACGCACATAGACCTGTCTCAGCTGCAGGTTATCATTTTTATATTATCCATATTTTTTTTTAATCCTCATGTATATGCAAGATTATATAGATATATCCAGTTACACGTTTACTATTTGGTTATGGGTTGTTTGAATTGATGCTGACGAAGGCGCGTCGTTGAATCTTTCAGTCCAAAAATGGGCAAAAAAGTGTCCTAACAATGTGTCATAACATCCAAAATTTGAAATATTTGTGTTTTCGAACCGTTGTGATAAATAGTACGGTATAAAATGAAAAGTACACTTGACGCATGGCAACCCATTAACATTTAATCCACTCCACCGTCCTTCCAGATGAAGTGTCAGACTGATAAATTTGTTTGCGATTGTTTCTTAGCTGTTAATTTTTAACAGATATTTTTGTTCCAAGAGAGCATATGTGTCAAAATCTATATGTTGTTTTGTCATACACACACAAATATATTATATACACACATTATATACACATACACATACACACACACACAGACGCACAGTAATTTTCATACCAGACCGTTAAGCAAGGCTTCCCACCAAAGACAAATTTACTGACACCGGAAATCAAAATCATTTTTTGATGAAAAGTTTTTTCCCATAACTTTCTTATAAAACTCACAAAAACAAACAAAAGTACCAGTCGTGTTAAATAATTTTTATTTAGTTAATACAGTTTTTCTAGTTTTATATTAAAAATAGCATCAAGTCAGATTCAAATTCTAAATCCAAGTAATGTACGCGTGTGTGTGTTCCTGCGTGTGTGCCAGTGGGTCCAGCTCCGCGGATCTATATCCGGCTGTCTTGATGCGACGTTTCCATTAAGACGAATGATGCATGGATCGGTGGTCAGCCCACTCAGTAGACATCAGCCAACATTAGCCTTGCTCTCACAGGAGAGCAAATATGCAGCTGGATCAATTCAGCGCCATTATCTACCGTCATGCTGAGCTAAGGGAAGCTGCAGTGTCCCTTAATTGGAGCACAGTCGGCCAATCGCCCTTAGAGAGGAGTTCGGTGTTTACTTTTTTTCTTTTCTTTTTCCAAACAGTGTTCACCAGCACCCTCAATATTTGCCATGTTTGTCACCAGTAAGACAAATCTAAATCCACAGAAGATGTCTTCTGCAGGTAGGGTTAAGGGGTCGGGTTAATAGCTGTTTCCATGGGGTAAAATACAGAATTTATTACCAGAAGCCTGCTGGTTTTAATAACAATTTAGTCATTTAGCAGTCAGGGATTGACATGTAATAAGATACTGAGCTAACTTTCCCTAAGGAGGAGTACTGCCAGAATGTACAAAGACTAATGCTGCAGTGGAGATAAATAATAAGTATTTTATATATATAAGAGCAGTTCCTCTTCTGGGATTAATGCTTTACACACACACACACACACACACACACACACACACACACACACACACACACACACACACACAAACACACACACAC
>JAOVYW010074154.1:0-18753 GCA_025775045.1 Hiodon tergisus
GGAAATTATTTATTTATAAGCAATACGTTCGTAATGTGTAAAATTTTAAGAATCTTATTGAATATGTACACTGCTGAGAATTAATTACAAAATACATTTATTACAGTTAAAATACACTTTTATTCAATAATAATTTATATGTAACACAAT
The DNA here is from genome assembly GCA_025775045.1 of Hiodon tergisus. Classification (NCBI taxonomy): domain Eukaryota; kingdom Metazoa; phylum Chordata; class Actinopteri; order Hiodontiformes; family Hiodontidae; genus Hiodon; species Hiodon tergisus. The sequence continues at coordinate 151 of JAOVYW010074154.1, forward strand.
TTTAACAACAATAAATGTCACAAGTGAATAAGAGAGGCCAAAACACTAGGCATTTCTCCCTCACTTACGGCACTAAACTTGACCAACACAATTTTAAAGAATTCTGAATACTTAGACAAGATGAATATAAATATTTCCACTAATTTAAGAAAAGTTGTTTTTATTGCTTCATTCAGTGATCAGTCTTTTAAACTGAAAATGTATAAACACCCTTTCAAGGCCCCAAATAAAGTCATACAAAACAAATGTTCAACAAATACAATTAAAGAATAACCCATAAACAACACTAACTGGGCTATAAATTCAGCAATGTAGGATGGATTATTTTTATGGAAAAATGCTAGGGAACCAACCTAGAAGATCACAGATGGGTTTAATGACATACGGGTTTAATGTTAATTGACTAGAGTAATTTAGTCCTGTTCTGCATACTTCATTGTTCTGAAGTTTTTTGAGCTTCAGGAAGATCTCTTTTTTGAGTAATTACTGGGAAACATGCCGAAGAAAGTTATTCTTCAACCAGTGAGTATTTTAGTATTAATTTATTTGTCAATTAATATTTGATTAAGCATACGTTCCCTTCAAAATTCATTTACTGATAGATTCAGTATACTGGTACTTAAAGTAATTATACTGTACACATAGTCACTACAGTGTGTCATTGCAATCACATCTTCCATGTTTTGGTGGGAATGTTCTGGGGCCCACATTTAGTGTCTAGTACTGCTTACCAGGATGTATGTGGAGCCAGCTTTAAGAAAATCCCTTTTGTCAAATCAATACATTTATTTACAGATCATATGGTTATGACCAGGTTCACTGCTAGCTCAATGCTACTTTAGGTGTAGGACGCCATAGATGTTCTAAATGCCATCTGAATGTGGGTTTCTGTTGTTTCAACTGAAATGTTTTAGTTTTTTCCCTGTAAAATCCAATTATGTTGGATTGAAAACAAATCAAATCTACAACTGCTTCCCTGCTTTTACATAAATTATGAATTATTTTGTTATTGATGTGTCAGTATTAGATTAGTGTATGGAGTAATACATTTGTAGTATTTGTAGTGCTATGAGGTGTAGCATCTGTTTTTGTATGCATCCCTTTCTGTGTTCTACCTGTTCATTACTTAACCTCGACGACTTTGATTAAGGGCAGAGGCTTGTTGGTGGCACAGGAGGGTGTGAGCAGCTGACTGTGCGGAACAAAGGGAACACATGAAAGTGTCAGGTCCACACTGATATAGTCAAACAGTGAATCATTTAGGACAGTCACTACTAAATTATAAGGGCATGACAGGAACATACTCAGAAATAATACATAAATATTGTAAGTGTACAAAGTTACTACTGCTTCTGGTGAATTGCCTCTTATTAGTGTGGATAACTTTTTAAATTATTTATTATGAAATGTACTTACATTATAGAAATCAAGTAACAGGGGCTACCTGTGGACAATCTGGGCTTTGTGCTCTGAACTGCCCCTTCGTCCTCCTAGAAAATGCTCGTTTTGGTCACGCATCTCTCTGTTCTGAACATGAAGGGCACATGTTTCGGGGGGTCAAAACCATGTAACAGTAGAGGCAAGAACAGCACAAAGAAGTAGAGCAGAGCTGGACAAGCATGCTTCTAACCTCTGCCTCCAAGAAGGCCACCTTCTCTTCCAGATCTCGGATCACCCCTTCCCTCCCCTGGATCACAGTTTGGGAGTTTTGTAGCTGTGAAACGGTCCAAAAGCAGCCTTGTTCAGCGCTTTTAGTATTTACCCATGACACAAAATCTGAATATTCCTTAGTTTGTGTACTTCAGCCTTATCTCTCTCTGTCGGTATCCATTCATGAAATACATTTTATATTATGTATCTCTCGTCCCTCTTTTTCCCTCTTCCCACTCCCTCACCTGTTCGATCATATGTCGGACCTTCCTCTGTTGGCTCATAAGCATGTCATCCAGGTGGTGGATCTTCACTTTCAAGGCAGCCACCTCCTTCTCCAGCTGCTCTGAGCTGCAAAAGACAGACAGAGAGATGCACACAAATCAACAACACGTCACAGAAAAAATTTCATAGGGCAATGCGAAAATAATTTCTTGCTTGAAATAAAAGTACATGCCTAGGATAGAGAATTCATGTGTTTTCAATATAATTCCCCAGAGCTGCTCATATCAAATTGAAGGAGTGGCCACACTCAAAATGATCAATTCGTCACTTTTCGTCATAAGTCAAAATAATTACAAATATTAGTGAAAACACATATGTTTGACCTACAGGGAAGGAGCAGCCAGGTAAGACCACTCTCAGGCATAGCCAGCATGTTTTAGCCTGAAAGCTCAGTGGGCCAAGAGTGCCATGATTGAGTGGCTCTCACCGCCTTTCTCTGCTCTGCGCCTCCTGTCTCAGGGAGTGCAGCTGCCGCAGCTTCTCCTGTCCATGACTCATCTTCTCCTGCAGGGCGGCACTTTCTTGCTCCATCTCTACCCGCAGGCTCTGCAACTCCTCAATACGCTGGTCTTTGCCCTCCACTTCCTGTTGGACTTGTTCTAGACGTGCACCTTGCTCCCTCAGCTGCTGCTGGTAAACCCTGTTCTCTGCCTATAGTGGGGTGCACAGTTTAGTTTTCACTAAAAGGACTAAAGGACTAAAGTCTGGTACAACTTTATCATGTAAAAATGTCTGTAAATATCACTGTACATTTTTCTGAACAATTTGCACAATAATACCAGAACACCAGCTTTAATGTGGACTGGAGAAAGGCTTAACAAATGAAGGAGACAGAATAACAGCTTGATAAGAATGGAAATGTACAGTGAATGTAGAGGGGAAGCCAAGGGGAAAGACACAATGGGGGACACTAACCTGCAGTTTCTCTCGCTCTTCCAGGTACTTTTGTTCAGCCTCCTGCAGTGATGCATTAAGACAGCTTTCCTCCCGCATCCTACCACCGTCCTCGCCATCCACCCAGTCCTAAAGGTAATTCATTATAATTTCATATGATTTCATTATATTTTTTATCTTTTTCAGTTCAGAAAAGTTGATATATACATACTGCACACCTGTGAGCAATTAAGATAATCTCAGTATATTGGAAATTCCACAGTGTGTAAAAAGTTAATAATCGGAAATTTCATTATATGTTAGACAGCTCTTGAGAGAAATTTTGGTCCTGGCATTAAAGTCCTTTAAAAAAAAATGATGATGTGAAACTGAAGCTATTTTAAAACAATTGTATTGATGCCAGATATTATACATGTATAATTTCTGTCATGCTATATAATGTATCATATAATCTGTCACAAATGTCTGTGTAGACAGCCCAGAAGGTAGAGGACTCAATTGCGTTAAGAAGCGGGTTAAGAACAATTCTGGTCAAAGAGCCAGCAAACAGAGCAATGGAGGAAGACAAAAGGAGCTGTCAGGGTCACAGGCAGTAGGTCGATCGATCAGGCGTACAAATACTCAGAGGATAATCCAGGAATCAAAAGCATGAAGAGTAAATGGAGGTCAAGAACACAGTAATCTGAAATAACGCTCAGAAATTCTGCAGGAAACAAAAAAGAGCTTTGCACTCAATAGGAGAAACAATGGTGTATAAACGTAAATCAGAGGGAAGCAGGTAACAGGGTTGGGGAGAGGTTGAATCGGAAGAAGGACCAAGTGCACATGATGTTGGGGAATATTAAATGAATAATTACACATGGTGCTGAGAAATGTCTGATACATGGATTAGTATTCGAGCTTAGATGATCTATGGTGATGAACTAGTGATATGTGGAGAAACAATGTGAAAATACCTCGCTATGTACATAAATTTACACAGACACAGTCTTCTACCTCCTTCAGCCTTTTGCCGTGATTGTTTCTGGAAGCCATCTGTTCCCTCAAGGACTTTAAACAGTACCTCACCTGAGTAGAGAAATACCGGATGGTCACAAATACAGACCTTCACAGCAATACTAGATAGACAGACACTGTCATGAACAGAGAGTAAGAGCCCATATGCTTTGGAAAAACCCTTACTTGAGTATATTTAGATTTTATTGTGTGAAATGTGTATGTAATTAGTCTCTCTCCTGGAATGGAGAGAGTCAATGTAGAAAAGTGAGTTAGGATTTACCTCTTGTATCTGAGACACTTCATTTGACATTATCCTGAAACTGCTGTCCCGCCTTCACGTCTTCAGGAAGACCTATAGCACAAGCACAGTCAGGTCCATACACAGGTTTCATACACAGGTTCGGTTTGGACAGTTGGAAAAATTGCGTTTGACATATCAGTCAGCCACTGTGACAAAAATACAGAAACACAGTCTCACTCTCAGACTCAAATAATTCCATGGTCTCCAACTAGTTCTTGCTCATGGAAGTACACTTTAATTGTAGTGGCAGGAGATTCAAAAGGTCTAGAATCTTGCTACTCAACCTGAGAACGATGAGCCCCGATATCAGTCGGTCCTATTTCTGCCTCAGGTTTTGGTATTATTTAAGTAAATAAAAGGTTGATTTTTTTTAAGGTTGATGTCTGTTTGTTGTTGGTGAGGCTTTATTTTTGTGGAAGTTTTATTGAAAAATTATTAAATTGTTTGTTCTAGAGTTTTCCCTGGAAAGGGCAGTTTTGGTTTATAGTTCGTCTTGTTGTATTTATTTTGTTTGTTTGAGTGAGGCAATGCCAATGCCGCCCCCCCCCCCCTCCCGGGCAGCTCTTGGGGTGAGACAAAATTCACATTCAGGTTGTTCTCTGTTGTCCTACTTTCCCATCTTAGTCTTCACTGGTGACTCGCTCGCCTTTAATTATGCCTTTCCTTCTATTTTCAGATTGAAATCCCTAAAAATCAATTTGTAATGACACAAGAGGAATTATTGCCAAATCTGCCAAATCTGCCAAATCTGCTGCACTAAGTTACAAAGCTCTCCTACTTTTAACTACCGTTTGTGTGAAAAAAAGGGGTTTCTGTCTTCGGCTGAACTGAATAAGAATACATGACGAGGACAAATGAAGTATACATGTTATATAAACAATTAAATTGTTTCACACCCAGTAGTAAAACAAACCAAAAAGAAAAAACTTCCCAGACTAAAGCCCTATCTCCCCCATCCTTTGCTGGCACTCTTTGTAATGTATTTTCAGTTGAAGCACCTGAGTGTGGCATAGTTAGTCCAAGCAGGTACTGATGTACTGGCGCTGGGTGTGGCCCCACAGTTTGCCTGTCAGCCAGGGCGGCCCTACGGGTGTCTCCAGGGCTTGAGGGTGTGGCTTCTGGCACCATACTTCCTTAATTCAAAGCGCAGTTATGCTTCACTGATAAGTCCCAAGCAAGATGAAACATGGGCTTTGAACGCTGTGATTGTAGAAGCTGTAATGGCAAATTTAGCACCTACGTTCTACGTTATAGAAACCTATTAACTTTACTATAATTATAAGAGAAAAGGAAAGAAGGGAGGAGTAGATAGAACAGGAGAAACAAATACATATAATGGAGAAAAAAATTGTGATGCCAAGTAGACATTTTGGGAGAGCAAATGAAAAACCCCATAAATTCCATTCCCACCAGGGTGCCCAGGAAAGACCTTATAATTTCCCAGAGACTCATTTGTAAACACGAAAACAACTAATCCATTAAGGTGTGGGGACTCTGAATGACTCTCAGCACCAAGAAGTGATGTCATTAGCCACCACCCTCTAGCTACTGTATCCAAACTTGTGCCGCTTTTCACAGAGTATCAGAAGCTTGCCATGAATCACACTTCCTTGAAAACCGGCGAACGGACAAAATGCTCTGCTGTATGTACCAACATTTCTCTCACACATACACACCAATTGCAAACCACATGGCCAGGTGACAGGGAGAAAGTAGGTGAAAACAGAAGAAAGATGTGTATAAACACGCATAAAGAACACACTCTGCAACAAACTCTGCAGTTATAGTACAAATTTGGATATTTCGCATGGTCTATTGTCAATTTTCTCAGGGACTTAATTATATATATATAGCCTTTTTATGTATTTATTATAGCCTTTTATATGCCTTAATTTCAACAAAATACAACAAAGTACAACAAAATCACCAAAATCTCACCAAAGTACCTGAGTGTGGTTCAATCAATATAAATACAATGAGGTGCACACTGAGGTCCTGTCTGTGGGAGTGTGCACTAGCAGGCAGCCTTAGCTAATACCAATAGTCTATAATCTTCTCCAGCTCAGCTTCCTGTCTGCACAGGCTTCCTGTTTTTATCCTCAGAAATAGTCTCTAATAGTCTTACACATTTGTTCCAATTTGATGGACAAAAAATGGCATACAATTGAAATGTCTCCATCCATTTCACTGCTATCACAGTGAGGCACCTGCCTCAGCCCAGTCTACTGGTCCTGGAAAACCCTGGGCCACTGGCAAGGCAGCTGGGAAACACAAGGCGGGACATGACATCCATTAAATAGGTTCTTGAGAGGCTCTACTGTTAGCCTCCCTGACTGGCTGCTCCCCCATGCTAACATGCCTGGCCAAAGCTCAGAGTCTTGAATTCCTTTGCTGAACCATCCTCAAATCCCACAGCTTGGCGACGTCTTCGAGACCCTCCACACCCATCATAACACCACCCACCCAGCTCAACCTCTAGAGAATTAGCGGGGTGGTACTTTACCTCAATTAAGTAGTTGGTGAGCTGCACCATCCACCGCTACTCCATTCCCCCCAGATTGTCTGTCTATTTTATCAGAAAATTGTGGCCAGGTACACTTTGAAGTCCACTCCCTACTGGTAGTCTTTGAACTTGAACTTTGAACACATGGTAGCCCACTTCAGGGTCAACAACTCCAGCCTGAATACATTGTAGTTCTAAGTCATTGTGCTTGGTGGATGCAGGCTCCAGCTAACATATGCTATCACCATCCTGGACCTTGGCCAGGGCTCCACACAACACGTCCAAATTGCTATCAGTGTGTTACAGGAATCGCAAAAACAAAGTCTGCATAGGGCTGGATTGGAAGGCTCAGCAAGGCTGTCTTTAACCATCAAACGTCGACCTCCTGGCAGTCCCTGCTCCAATCCACCAGTCTGGTCTTTTCCCCCAGAGCCTCAGAGCCAGTCAAGAACTGATGTAATGAACCATGACCTTAGAGAAATATGGGATAAGTTTGGATAGTAGAAAACCCCAAGAATGCCCATAGTTTTCTGACACTCGCTCAGCTGAGCTGCATTCATGTGGTGCATTCACATTTCTGTGATTAGAACGTTGCAATAGAATGTTTTCAAAAATTACGCAACAATTGTGTCTGGTACAGCCTCTGAGTTGTTACTGAATGCCAATGACTCATTACTTCCGAAACGTTGATGGTTTTCAACAATATAGTCAAAATAAGCATTTAAACCACGCAAAACAAGTGTGGTTGGAATCCCTTCTGCCTCTGGGCCTGCTTGAAGCACTTATGTGATATATGACCTACCAGCCCACATCCCAGGCAGTGGTCCCACTGAAAAAAGACGACCCATTTACAGTTAGCTACAAGCTAACACCAACAGTCCATGTAGCTTCTCCAGCTCATCTCACTGTTTAATCCCTGAATAGGCTTCCTGTTTTATACCCCAGAACTGAGAGGGTGTGAAAGCTTTCCTATTTTTCATGTTGACGAATCATGCAGTACAAGTACCTCCAGGAATTATTCGAGGGATACCAGAATCTTGAGGGTGGGGTACAGCAGTTAGATTAGTTTCTAGGTTTTTGAAGAAGCAGGATGAGTCGGGCCATGTAAGCAGGTCAGCAACAGCATTGTATTTCCCTAGGGTGAATCATAGTTGTACTATAGGAGTTAATTAGCTCACCGGGGAATGCAAATTACAAATCATGTAGAATGAGGATTTCCATGGACCACCTCTTTATCTATTTAAAACAGGTGGGGTTATGCGTGGGGTTATGCGATTGGTACTATAAGGTCTTTGATGGAATAATTCATGTTATTATCCCATATAGATATTGACGCTCAGCATTAAATCAAGACTAAATGAATTCTACTCCAAAATTCTATAAAACACCCCTATTAAATTAATCACAACATGGTCGAAGCCTCTGGCTGTGTTGCTGGAAGAAGAATCTCTTGAGATCTACACTAGTCGAGAATTAAGCACATAAAAGTGCTACAGTGTCAGCCTAGGTTTCCCCAGAGCCTCAAATATATTTCAAATACATCACTCCCTGGGGTTGAAGACAAGTGTCCTGAAGCTAAAGGCTTTGGTCTTTGGCTCAACAAGCTAGATGTTTCTCTTCCCTGTAATGAGTTTGGGACAAATTGAGTTTGATTCCATGCTGGGGTGAGTGAAAGCCTAGGGGCCTCGGGAGTTGAATCGGGTTAGTTATATTAATACCATCAGAGAATTATGTATAGTAATTAAAAACAGCCATTCTTGTTTAAAAACCAAGGAACTATTGAAACCCAGAAAATGATGTGCAGACTGAAACAGCACCTTTGCAAACAAAACATGTAAAATAAACAAATTAATTATCAAAATTATTTTTATTTTAAAAATAAATAATACACATTGCAAGACAGTTGGACAAAAACTTGCAAAAGGTCTTGTTGCAAAAAGCCTTCAAAAACAAAATTACTGCTACCAATGAGATATCAATGATGTTGATTTCACAGGAAATTTAAGGATAGAAAGAACTAGTCCCTTCATTCTTCCAAAATACTTCTCTTTGTACACATAACTATGTTTATCACTAAAAAAACTATCAAAGAAACAGCAAAATAATTAAATCCCCATAACCCCAGACTCTCTAATCCTCTCTAAACTGCAATGCAACTTGCTAGTCTGACAGGTTGACATGATTTTGCATCCATCAAGAGCAATAGTTTTCCTATTAGTGTGTGATGATACCTTGTGTGTACAAATAGGATTCAAGCTTTTTAACAGTGGAACCTGAATAACAAACATGGAAATTCATGAGACTAATTTAGTTTTAGCATTTTCCATATTTAAAAAATCTATTTGATTTTAATAGTCTCACCCTTCACAGCTTTTTTATGGGAACAACAATCATCAATATTCTAAACACAGTTAAAAAAATTATACTTTCCTAAGAAAGTAAAAGCTTGTCTCGTATCACCTTTTTTGAACTTAGAATAGTTTAACAGAATAGGTGCATTTCTGTAGATAGCCGCTCAGACAGCCAATTTTATTTACATTGCAGATGTAAATTATTTTGGTTTCTCTACAATATGAAAGTAAATTTCCTCTCCATTAACCAAAAGTAGGCATCATCTTTCATCTCATGCTTGCTTTCCACAGTCATGCTTCGACCAAACGCTCCAAACAGCCTATGACAAACTAATGCTTCCTCAATCAGCTTTTTAATTTCAACCACAACAGGCTCCCGTTACCTTCAGTGCTCTACCCAATCTACAAACCTGATATTACTGAGAAAGATATATAACATAATGTGTGGTACAAACTGCAAGTAATTCCCATACCGTATAGTAGCTGACACAGGTGGCCCAGCACTCCTCATATGAAAACAATCAGTTTTACAATCTTGTCACGTACTCCAGGTCACTTCACTGCACATACAGTTAATGTTCTATTTGATTTCCAGTTTACCCAGCCTCAACCAACAGTGTGTGAGTCAACTCCAAACACTTCAGCTGCTCATTTCTATACAAGGGCAAGTAGACTAGAACACACCTGCCCCAAAATTACTAGCCCCTCCCTAAGTCCAGAAATGACAGTTTCTTCACAACTCCTCCTGGGGGAGCGGCTCAGGTAAGGAGGTGGGAGAGATTCCCTATTCAAGTGATCTCTGCCACAGCCGTAAACCCCTCAAACAATGAAGCCCACAATCTCAACAGAAAGATTAAGACCAACTGCAACTGAATTTATTATAGCGTTTTTGGTTAGATCCAGCTTATGCGGAGCATAAACAATGCCACAAAAGCAAAAGCAAGTTTTCACCTGAAACATATTCTTCACCTATATGTAAAGTGCTTTTTGAAGAGTTTTAAAGAAACCAAACGATCTATGTTGTTACACAGGATTGCATCTAGGCTGCAACCAATACATGGGTGAAGCTCTTCAGCAGGTTCTATAGGTATTGATGTGGCTCCACTCAACACGGTGGAATGTGGGAGAAATACACGTTTGAACCTGTGTGCTTCTGCAATTTCTATCATCTGTTGGACATGCTAGTTAGTCACACTCATGATTAAATACACACATATGGTAACAAAGATAGCAAAATTAAATATATTCTAGAGCTAAAACCTCTATCAACGGGGAAAAAATGTTAGCAAATAAACAAATCTGAAAAACATGTTTTTGGAAAGATATATAACCTATATAGCCTGTGTCCAAAATGCCTCATCTAAATACATTTTTTTAAATCACCAGAAATAAAATAAAAACATTACTTACATCAAAAACAAATAAAGCAAACTGTATATACAAACTATTTAGCCTAAAAAGATAAAAGCAAAAGGCACTGGTTGTAATCTGAGCCTTTAAAACCCAGTCTAGGTGTCAAGTTGAAAGTTCTAAAAGAAATTAGTAGCACTAATAAATGTGCTCATTGTGGAGGCATTGACATTGTGGATTCTTGCCCCTAGCTTGGAGGCCCATTTCTAACATAATACTGAAAGAGTGGTGTTGGATCAGAGGCCATAAAGGATTTTTCGAGACAGTTGTTAGAAAAAGCTTTTAATACTTCTTGTAAAAGAGAAGAGCAGTCATACACAACTGTATGACTAGATTGGTTCTATGACCCACCCTGTTCTCAACCATACATATCCGTCATAGCCATTATATTGTGTTTTCTGACTTCCCCCAAATATAACCCACTGAGAGCAAAACAGTGCAGCCCTGAGAGTCATACCACTCAATAATCTCTTATCAGCAGAATATAAACAGTGGCCTGTAGAGGCAACAAAAGACTTACAGCTTATGGCTAGGTTGTGAGGGTAAGAAAAAACAGATCTTTGGAATGTATATATGCACTTTGAGCCCTGTCCTTACCCTTTGGTCACAAAGGTCACGACAGCTGGCTTCTTTGGTCACGACGGCTAACACCTTCCAGTCTCCTGTTTGACCACCAAGCTAAACATATATCCCAAACACTCTCTGTGAATTTACTGCAGACCTAGGCTTTAGAAACTTTTGAACTGAAATGAGCAGAGGCCATTTTTGCGAAGCATTTCTGCACATTTGTGAATGCTGTTTTCAAAAGAGAAATACTGGGTGCATGAGGCCTCCCTTCTTCTATCTCTTCTCAGCCTGGCAACAATGCTTTATACCCCCTGATTGCATGCACCTCAATCGACTTGGTTGCAGGCAGTTAGCAATGGCTGTAGTGCTACTGGTCCCTCAGGGCAGGGACTTCTGTAGCGGGGCATAGTCCGTGAAGAGGGTGACCGGTTGGCCCCCTGTCAGCTTCCTGGCCTGGCACTCCTTCTCCACTGTGGAATAGAGGTTGGGTGTTCCACTCCAATCAATTAATTCCTTGACCTCTTGTTGAGGAGCTAGACCACCCATGGCACATAAGGGAATAGGAGTTCCCTGTCCCAGTCTTTCTGCTCTACCATCTTCTTGAGTGATAGAATGTGATGGAAACTTCTAGTTTCGCCAAACGTCTCCACGCCCAGACTTAGTACTTGAAGGGTATAAATATCCAGCCTGCAGTAGGTTCTGTGGAGACTGCAGTAACAACGAGATTTCTGTAATCTCGATGCAAGGTCAACATTGTAACCTGTATCAAAAACCTGAAGGACAGAGCTGTACGCGCTGGTCGCTTACAGTATTGTCTAAGCTTCAAAAGAAAACAGATCATTTTGAAGGAGACAAGTCAGACTAAGCTCTGAGAAAGAAACACTTGTTCATTAGCTGAGCAAAGGTGAAAAAGGGAGGAGAAGTGGATACACTGAGGCAACAGCAGCAAGGAATTGGATAAGGGAACTGCCTGGCTACACCACAGATAAGACATCGACTCTGACGACTCAGATTCAGGATCAATTCCGCAACTGAAGCCAATCAAGACAAAAGTTAGATGCTGATGGTGAGGCGAATTTATGGTCCATCCACAAATTGCTTGCCCCAAAGCAACTGGAAAAATGGTCTAAAGGCTTACAAGATTCCACAAGCAGCAGGATCTAAGACCTGGGAATACATACATCACTTACGACTCCTCTACAGATTACATCCAATGGCATCGGAGATAACAAATAGATAACAAAAGAGTGGCTCTGAAGAGATACCTGAGGGACCTAACTAATGCCACAACTAACTGGGAAGAAATTACTAAATGTGTACAGCAGTCTGGTGAGTCTCTTCTGGACTTTGAAGACAGATTCAGAGCAGTGGTTCTTCCTCACAGTGGTATGATAGAAACGGATGATGATATAAATATATATATATAATATATATATATATAAAGATATAAAACCACACGCAATGGGGCCATACTATTGCAGTTCCTTTGTCATTTTGACGAAAAATATGTGCCTCACAATGCACTTACATCTGCAGATTGGCAGCTACTCGCCTCAATGTGGGTGGGTTCCTTTGATCAGCCTACCTAAAAAATGTGTCAGTTGGCCACCACACCTTTTTTAACACACCCAATTTGGACTATGAACAAGAATGACTGTGGTCTACTAAACATGGCACCTGTGATGCTAACTGGACACCCACCTCCAGCTATTGGGCAATACACCATTAGTCAAGAAGCCATCACTGCTACCAAACAGATTTTTGCAGATTTACACACCCTCAGTGTGCCGGAGAAAACACACTCAGCTCAAACAGCCAGGTGTGGCTGGTAAGGAAACCAAATGGTACGTGCTGCCTGATGGTTGATTACTACAGAGCTAACCAAACAATCCACAAATGGATTCCATTGGTAGTCGACCCCTCCACCATCTTCACTGCTTTGAGCCCACAACATGCTGTTTTTTCGGTCATAGACATGGTTAGCATTAACTATGGACGGTCAGCAGTATCAATGGACAAGACTGCTGCAGGGCCCGGCTAAACAATAGCCCATCCATTTACCATCAGAATTGACAGCCCTCACTGAAGCATGTAAATATGCTGAGGGACGAATGGCAAACATCTACACAGACTCATGCTATGGCTTTGGATTGACACATGACTTTAGCAGAATGTGGGAAAACAGGGAGTTTCTAAAGTCCCTAGGAACATCAGTAATAATAATACCTGCTAGAAGCATGACAGTTACCATTACAAGTAGTGGTGCTCAAGAAAAAAACCTGGAAACTCGGAAAAGGCGGAAACAGAAGGAAAGTCGTGGAAATGACCGGTAGTTGCTGGAAATGCTACAATATATTAAGAGAAAAACTCCAAAAGATGAACAATGGGACTGGATAGAAGCAGGGTGTCGATTGAAAGCTGAGGGGGTGTGGAAGAAAGATCTACAATGTGTGGCCCCTCAAACACCCCTCTCCTACCTCCTGATTCAAATTCATTCACTAGGAAACGTGGGAGTTGACAAGATAAGATGTTGTACCGCTTTGTGGGAAAGTGGTGGAACCCGGTAGTAAGGAAAGAGGCTAAAGCATTGATACACCACTGTTAGATATGAAAAATTATTGTGGAGAGAAAGTGAAACCACAATAAAGAAAGGCACCTGTACCTCCTGATCCTTTTTTTTTCACCCACAAGTGAGCAAAAGATTTGAAGACGTTCTCGTGGACCACATCTCTCGGTGGGGAACCGTGGCTCACACAGCTAGAATGCTAGCAAGATATTATTATCCCTTGTGGAGTTTACCAGATCAACTTGACTCAGACCAGGGCACACTTTATGGGGAAAGTGTGTCAGGAACTCGGCAGACTCCTGGGAATACAGAGGCAGCTCAACTGTCCACATCATCCTATGGAATGTCAGAACCGCATTCTGAAGGAAAGACTGGTAAAAAATCAGGAAGGTTTCCAGTGGCCCGATGCATTACCCACTGTGCTGTGTAACTTCAGAACAATACACAACAAATCTACAGGGCTCAGCCCTCATGCCGCTCGTATCATCAGTAGAACCCCTTCTATTAATCATATCACTCCTGTCCTTCAGTAGCTTAATTGTCTCCCAGTTAAATACCACATTGATTTCAAGATTTTGCTCCTTACCTTCAAGGCCATACACAACCTCGCTCCTCTGTATCTCACTGATCTCCTTCATATCAACACACCCACCCATATTCTCAGGTCTTCTTCTATTCACCTCACTGCACCATCTGCCTGTTTGACCTCCATGGGGTTTAGAGCCTTCAGTCGCTCTGCCCTCCACATCTGAAACTCCCTTCCACCAGATATCCGTAACATTGACTCGCTTTCCATTTTCAAATATTGCATAAAAACACATCTTTTTAAACTGGCAAATCAATTTGATCACTGTTCATCTGTTCACACCAATCTCTTGTTCTATTTGACTATATACCATTACTGATTTTATGCTTTTTTATGATTTGTAACTTTGTTTTGTTGATTTTTTATTAATTCATTGTTATACTGTTATTTAACTGTTACTGTTATTTGATTCTGTCTTGTAAGGTGACCTTGAGTGTTATGGAAGGCGCCTATAAAAATTTATTATTATTATTATTATTATTATTATTACAACCCAACTCTCCTGGAAGCTCCAGTAGTCTCCCGCATTTTATTAGCGCCTCCCTGATGCCCGCAAATTATATACAAATCCCAGAAATCGATTTTTTTGAGAGCAAGCGAGAGAGATTTCAATGGTCATTTCTGATGCAAGATGGGCTCTGGAGAAACCAAGAGAGCGAGTGACAGGTGTGGTAAGAGAGTGACAGAGCGCGCTTCCTGATTGGTCTCGCTTTGTGCTAACTAACCAATCAGTTTTCTCGGAAGGCGGGCTTTACAGTCGACCTCTCTCTCTTCAGTTCATCCATCAGTTCGGTTCAGTTTAGTGTCTGCAGCGCCATGGCAGAGTGTCCAAATAAAAAAAGAAGTACAAAACGCACTTCACCCCAGAATACACTAAAGTGTACCCATGCATAATAGGGGTAAAAAAACAACAACGAGTGTAGCTCGCTGTACTATTTGCAGCAGTGACTTCTCAATTGCCCATGGTGGGTTAAACGACTGTAAAAGACATGTTGAGGTGAGTTTAATAGGCGAGTAGTATATATCCTACACTTTCTGTCAAAAAGTGATTTACGACCCCTACCCCTGTTTGATTGACAGGTCAGTTGACAGACACTGTGTCTGTCCCTCACCCCCCTTAGCCAGTTTGGGTGACTGGGGGAGCCACTGTGTCTACCTGTGATATTTATGAGATTTATTTATCTTTGTAGACTTTGCCAGTTAAGCTACCCCGGCTTTGTGAAATATTTATTTTGTGCTTTGTGATACTAAAATGTCTGCATCAGCAACACCACAGGGTGTGAGGAGGGTGTCTCTAACATCTATCCCTGACAATATTATGGACGAAAATACGGCGTTTGCCCCCAGAAAGAGGGAATCTGAGAGTCTGATCAGTTTTCTTCAAAATGTGACGGATGGAGAGGAATTTAAATGGATGTCGTCTGATGGACGTATTGGCGGATATATTTTTGTCGCACGATCTGTGAAACTATGTTGTTGCATCTGGTTGGGAGATATTTAAAGACGACATGTCATAAATTTAATTCATTCCTAAAGACTGGAGTTTGTTCAGAAACAAAGTCTGTAGATACCTTGAAGTACCTGGTCTGGACAGTGTCGCTGTTTGGAATAGTGTGTCACCCCAAAAAGGCTAGTACGTTTTTACAAACTGTCTTGAAAAGGCCCCTGACAATTATGTTTATATGTGCTATAGTGAATACGAGATTGTGATGACACATAAAGAAATAGATGTTGGGAGGATCATGCATGACCTGAGAGTTATGTTTCTATGGAAAGACATGCCTGTTTTTTATGATGTTTTCAAGAAGAGACCAGAGCCTTGCTGCCCAACCCTCTGGAAGCGCTTCTGCTGCTCGCACTGTTTGCGGATGTACTCGCGGGTGCGGCTCTCCTTGGCTTTGCGCCACGAGTTGTTCTCCATGGGGTCCACCTTGGCAGTCTCTCGATCCACACAATCCATGCTCTGGTTCAGCTCCTCCTTGGACAACTTGGAGGGAGAGGCATCCTGCTCATCCCCAACCTGCTGGGCTCCAGTGGACGATGCCTCTGCCTTCACACTGAACTGCGTCTCCTTCTGGCCTTCCCCTGCAGACCTCAAGCTGTCCTGCACGCCATGGGGGAGAGGAAGGACGACCCCCCCCCCGCCTGGGTGCATGGGAAATGGGCCTCAGAGACACTCAATTTGGGCCGCTTGGACTCAAGAGCCTAATTTTCAGGCTGGGTGGACACGGTGTGAAACTGTTGCTAATAGCCATGTCTTCTCTCGGGGGGCCTTTCCACCCCTGGGTGGAACTCTGAAAGTAGGGAGGGCCGTTGGACTGTCCCTGACAGGCCCCAGAACCTGTCGAAGATGGGACAGTCGCGCCCAATGAGGAGGGGGTCCGGTAACTTGGGTACAAACCTGGCCCGCCCTGCGAAGGTCCCCTTGGGCGTCTGGACCTCTATGCAGCTTGTAGGGTAACTTTTCATGTCGACCTCAATGGGTGCTCCCGGACTCCCTTCTGCCAGCTCGGGCCGGATAAGGGTCACCACACTGCCAGAGTCTAGGAGGGCGCACGTATCCTGGTTTCTTACACGCACCGGCAGGTTCGGGGCCGCGGAGTGTTCGTGGGCCTGGCAGGTCTTGAGCAGGCACCTCCCTGGGGGTCGTCCCTCCCCGTGGCTGGCAGATGGCATGTGGACGTCTGGAAAAAAAAGGAATCTCACTCGAGGGAATTTGCGGGGTCTTGCTCACCCATCACCAGCCAGAACTGTAAGACAGAGGACAGCGCTTTACCGTCGGCACTTGCTACCTGCATTCGGCTTGCGTTTGTAGCCTCCCCGGCGCCGACATCTTCTCCTTGTAGCTGCCGGCTTTTGTTCTTTTCCCTCCCCAAGCCGATGCGTGTCAGCTGTGCCGGCGGTTGCTGGGGAGGGAACGTACCTCAAGCTAGGGGGCAGGTCCTTGACGGGGGTGGGGCTTCTGCCGTATCCACCGTCCTGACACCCCGGGGTTGCCACAATATACTGAGTTAAGTAGATGTTTTTAGCAAATATGCATGGACACGTGTTTTAAACAACAAAACAGGAGTTGCAGTAGCGAAATATTTCAAATCCATATTGAAGGATGGAATAATACTTCAAAAACAGCAGACAGACCAGTTACATCCTTTTTTTCAGGATGTACAGCGGGTGAAATAAGTATTGAACACATCACCATTTTTCTCAGTAAATATATTTCCAAAGGCGCTATTGACATTAAATTTTCACCAGATGTTGGTAACAACCCAAGTAATCCATACATACAAAGAAACCACAACAAATGAAAGTTTGTGTAATTAAGCTATGAGTAATAATGTGAAATGACACAGGGAAAAAGTTTTGAACACGCTTACTGATATTTATTTAATACTTTGTACAAAAGCCTTTGTTGGTAATGACAGCTTCAAGACACCTCCTATATGGAGAAACTAGTCACATGCATTGCTCTGGTGTGATTTTGGCCCATTCTTCCACACAGTCTTCAAATCTTGAAGATTCCGTGGGCCTCTTCTATGAATCTTGATCTTCAGTTCGATCCATAGATTTTCAATGGGATTTAAGTCAGGTGATTGACTAGGCCATTCTAGCAGCTTTATTTTCTTTCTTTGAAACCAATTGAGAGTTTCCTTGGCTGTGTGTTTTGGATCATTGTCTTGCTGAAATGTCCACCCTTCATCACCCTTTCATCTTCATCATCCTGGTAGATGGCAGCAGTTTTTTGTCAAGAATGTCTCGGTAAATTTTCCCATTCATCCTTCCTTCAATTATGTGAAGTTTTCCAGTACCGTTTGCTGAAAAGCAGCCCCACTCCATGATGTTCCCACCTCCAAACTTCACTGTTGGTATGGTGTTTTTAGGGTAATGTGCAGTGCCATTTCTCCTTCAAACATGGTGTGTATTATGGCATCCAAACAGTTAAATTTTGCTCTCATCTTACCACACTATATTCTCCCGGTATTTCACTAGCTTTTCCAAATGTTGTGCAGCAAACTTTAAAACGAGCTTCAACATGCTTTTTTTTTCCAGCAATGGAGTCTTGCGTGGTGAGCGTGCATACAGTGGAGTGCATTACTTACTGTTTTCTTTGAGACAACAGAACCTGCTAATTGCAGGTCTTTTTGAAGCTCTCCACAACTGGCTCTTGGACAACTCTTCTGATTATTCTTTTTACTCCTCTGTCAGAAATCTTGTGAGGAACACCTGGTTGAGGCAAATTTATGGTGAAATTATTGTCTTTCCACTTTCGTATTATTGCCCCAACAGTGTTCACTGGAACATTCAGAAGCTTAGAAATGCGCCTATAACCAATGCCATTGTTAGGTTTTGCAACAATTATGTTGCAAAGGTCTTGAGACAGCTCTTTGCTTTTACCCATCATGAGATATGTCTTATATGACACCTTGGCAATGAGACCTTTTTGTAGGCCATCAGTTGGGACTGAACCAGCTGATATTAATTTGCACTGACAAG
>JAOVYW010074155.1:5884-18752 GCA_025775045.1 Hiodon tergisus
ATAACAATTGCATTTAATCTCAATTTTGATTGACATAAACATAAATTCATTAGCGCTTATGTGGCAGACGATTAAGACTTTTTGTTGTTTAAAGCCAGAAAAGCTGCACTTAGTTGTGTTTTTGTTGTGGCTTTTGTTTTACTGTTTTTTATTTTTTGTAAAATGTTTCTGTGAATATGCCAATTAATTAAGTCTGACAGCTCCCGGACTGGGCACGCCCCGGCGTGCTATGGCTATGTACATTTGTTGCAGTTTTTCATTAAAAATGTTTTGTGAAAAATATGGCATATCATTAAAGCTTTTTGAGTTGAATTGCTATACAGAAAAAGTACTTCCATGTACCAAAATGTTAGGATTTATTATTTGGGCTGTTCTGCCAGACTTTATGACCAGGTTAGGATTACTTTGAATTCTTTCCATCACACAATATATGTTATCTAAACTTAAAAATATATATATTGAAGGCAATCGATCACATTGTAAAAGATCACATGACAATCAGAACCGGTGATCAGCTTTATCTGTGCACAAAATGACGTGTTTGTCACCAGCAGGGCTGAGCACCATCTCCACTCTGTTTCCACAGTGTGAGGGGGGCAGACGCAGGTAACGGCATCCGGGTGTTCATCCCCGACATCGGGATGTGTGTGGCTGGACTGGGCTCCTGGCTCCTGTGTCGCAGTCTGGCGAGGAAGCCTGCCGCGGAGGACAAGACGCAGTACGATAAGGACTGGGAGCCGGGGGACAAGGTGAGCAGAGTTTTCTCCAACAACATGAAGAAATCAAATACATTTTAGACATCAGTGGAGCAAGGCAGCGCAGGAGGTGAAATACTGCTTTGTCTTTCATTCCACTGTGTGCACAGAATGTGATTTCATTCCGTCAGCAGTGCACCAGGTTGTGATGCCTTTATCCCACAGGGAATGCTTTTTCAGTTGTGTTTTGTCTTCTTTATTGCGAAAGACAGCTCTTTTCCAGGTGTAGTCCAGTCGGTGATAAATGACCACACATAGCTCCAGGGAGTCCAGTAAGTGGAACACATTACCGTTTGGATGAAGACCAACTAGCAATCGTCTCTGTTCATGATTTTCCCAGGATTGCAATTCTCTCTGCTCTCTCACCCCTCTTCCACCAAGTAGTAGTGAAATGCATGTTGTAACCTGGAATGCTCCCATCAAGAGGTCGCCACTGATCTGTTGGATCTTTAGTTTCTATTTGCCTATCCCATCTCCACTCCCTCGAGGCATATTTATCGGTTCCTAGCAGTGCCTTATATGATGGCAGAAAAAAAATCATTTACAAATATGATTCATGGTGGAGATGGGAGAGGTTGAACGCAGAACCAGTAGGCATGATATAGGCACAATCTGCTGTGTTGGTGAACGCAAACCGGCTAATAGGACACTGCAAAAACCACATGATAACTTAGTATAAATGCACCCTCTCATTGCCTTCCATGCAAATGTAGCGGCTAACCACACTGGCAGCTTTTGAAAAGCTAAGCTGAGACACATGGCTAATTGTCTATCCGTGGACATGCAGGCTGGAGTGTCTCTGATTCCTTGCGACTGTCAGACTGTCAGTAAATAACATGTGGTGCTTCCCATCTCCTTTCTATTAGCTGTGGGTAATTCTAAACTTATGTATATTTGAATGGGGCAACAAAAGCTTTTTAGATTTTTACAGTGGTGCCTCCTCTGAGATGCCTAGAAATTAATTGCCAACATATGAGTTTGAGTTTAAGTTTTATTACCTATTTTTATGATTTTTGAAGATCCACTAATCTTTACTTTTATCCTGATTTATCTGCAAGGCACTACATCACAAATATTTATGATTCCCTCATTACATCATCGCATCAAGGTATCTGGGAAATGTGTATTACTGTGGCCCTGCTTAAGATATATTATTAAAAAAACATCGCTGGAGTGAAACATAAAACCAAATGCATAAAGTAAACACGGTCAATCTGAGAAGAGTTTAATGAAACGGAGAGGTTGAGCTTTTCACCATCTGAATGACTATCGGTTCCCCCGTTTATATGGTCACTGTTCAAGAAATAAGTCTTGGAATACATGTACTAATGGCCAGATTTAAGAGCTTTTAATTTGGTCACCAAAACTTAATAATGATCAGCAAGACCCCTGGTACTGTGTCTCACTGTATCTCCATTACTATTCTAAAAACAGCTTGACCTCTTACTTTTTCGTTTAACTCACAGCACCTGTCGTGAAACATGAATCCTCTATTGCGTGTTTGTTTTGGTGGCCTGGCCCTTATTTTAGCATCTTCTAACCTTCGTACAGCTATGGATCTGTACGGAACAGTTTGGCAGATGGCGTGGTGGCATCAGATGTTTTCACCCCCGGGATGAAAAAACCAAAGACCTAGCCTGATATTTCCTTAATATCTAGTTGATAATACTTTTATAATAATATTAACCACAACATCAGTTTTTAGTACTTCTGCCAGCAAGGTCAATATAAATATTTTTGAACAAATGCTGGATCTTCCAGTTTTTACAAGTTTAGTTTGGCTTAGTTTAGTTTGGGGAGTTTTGTCTTATCTTTTGCATAATTTTCTCAAAAAGTATTTTGTGAGGATGATGGTTAATTGGCCATCAGTTTAAAACCCTGTTTAAAACTGAGAAAAACTCACCCATGCTTGCAGTATTTGCCGTGGTTCAATATTTGTTTTTCTAGGCGATGCACGTCACCACGCACCCGCGCTCCCAGATCTCTCTTTCTCTTAGGCTCTCATTAGCAGTGCATTTTGCATTCTGGCACTGTCGAGAGAACATCTGGAGAGAATTAGGTTTTGTTGTGCTTTCGGTAGCAATGGCGCTAAAGTTACCGGGGCTCATTTGGTACCTCTTCACTCTGCTGCCCGAGTCCCAACCCCCCCCTCAAGCGGCCACCAGACAGGCAGTGCGCAGGAGCCGCCCGTCGCTCTGAGCCTTTCCTACCCCCTTTAATAAAAACGCCCTGAGGACGCGTTCCCTTCCCAGTGTGCACCCCATTTAGGTGTGGTAATGAGTTGGAATGTGGCCCCTAGCGCTTCGTGACTCAGCGCTAATTAAAACCACGCTCCTCTTGCCTGAGCCCCAGACGGCGGTGTGGGTACTCCGAGGACAGAGCGGCTTTCTGTCGCACTCGTTCTGTGCGTGCGGAACACGTCCGGACGGTTGGCTGCAGGAGTGGTTTCAATATTATTACGGGCTTGCTTTACAGACGTCAATATCGTGGGATTGTAACAGAGCTGTGAACTTTAATCCTCCCTCTCTCTCTTTACATATTTTGATATTTTGCAAAGCGATTCCAGTTCCCCCACTATATTCAGCTCTTCCATCAGGCCCATAAAAACTTAACAGACAGTGTTGTCTGAATTTTTGCTGGAATTTTAATGGCAAAGATACCATGCCAAAATATATCTTGAGGGATACACTTACATGCTGCCATTCGCAATTTCATCCAAAAGGTTTTTTTTTGTGATTCATTTCCCATTTATCTCAGCAATTCCTATTAAATAAAAATATGATGAAAATTAATAACGTTATGACAGTGTTAGTGGGGTTGTGTTCAGCACCTCGGACAGCTCAACCATCAAGCAAACCTATAGCTAGATAATATAAATATGCCAATTTTTACTCAGGACCAGGTAATTTCTTGTAGATAAACGAACAAAGCCACTAATTTCAGAAATTTAATGAAAATTTTAATGAAAAGTGTGGATTACAGAGTAACAAATATTTTAAATGCTTTGATTCAAAGTACTAAGTACGGATATTTAGTAAAATGTTAGCATTGTATGCTTTAATGTATATGTAGTCATCAATCAGTTTTCTCTGTAGAAGTACTAAACTGGTCATTTATCGGTATTGTATAACTTTTTCTTCTGTGGAGACCCTCTTAGTCTTGTGTAAATATTTTTGTTTCATGTTAATTAAAATAACTGTTAATTTTACCAGTAAGAAAGCTGTATGAAGACTTTCAAATGGCTAGACAGGAAAGTATTTTTTTCCCCCCTTCTAATGAGGAACACACTTAAACCTTCTAGTGGAACATCATGTTCGGCACATCATCATCTTAACCAGTATGCTGAGCCATTTAATTGTTGATCAAATTAATTGAATGCCCGTGATTAGTATAACAGGGAGTCGATGGGACCATGTAGTTGGTGGTCAATAGGAGTATCACTGTGTACAAATCAAGACTGAGACTACATTGCTCCAGATTTTATAAGTTGTTCTCAAAATGTAGTAATATAGGATGAAGAATACTAAGCTAACTTAGTGTGTACAGTGGGGACGGCTAATAAATAAGATATTGCAACATAAAGGTCTGAGAGAGATTTTTTATTTTTATATTTCTGTAACTGCTTATCCAGTTCAGGTGCCAGAACCTTACTTGGCAGACAAAGGCCGTGAGGCAGGGTACACCCAGGAGACATAGTGACAGGTAGATTCAGCCACACGCACATACACATGTGCTATAGCAAATGCACACAACGCTATCCAGGGTCAATATTACAGTCAGCAATCCACTTAACTCAAGACTCCACACAGAAGAGGCGCCAATGCTGACAGCTGAACCACCATCTCACCCCATTTTTGGCTAAAGTAGGATTGAAAATAACATACAATAATTCATAGCATCTTAATGCTATGAAAGTGTCCTGTACCATGCCATGATGTAATGCAATCTGTTCAGTAATGAAAGCCAGATGGTATGATCATGTTATCTTCATTGGTATTCCTGGGATGCCATTCTGTGATGTGGATGAAAAGAGTCTCCACAAAGTTAAATTATTTAATTTGCCAATTGGTGGTATTAATTAAATTCTGCACTCCCAATATTGCACATTTTAGGCAATTTAGGATTTTAATCAGATATTTTGAGTACAGTAATTTGCAGTTGATGTGATTAACTTAATCTGTGTCAGAACTGAGGGACGACATTTACTTTAGTTACTAGAAGGTACTTGGCTACCACTCAAAAGGCAGCAAATTGACACACAGCATGAATGTTTCATCCTTGAAAAGTCTCTTTGAGGCATATTAGCTGGTGGTCTCTTGTATGAAGGCTTATTTTCTGGTGCGAGGGGTGAGGCGGAACCTGATCCTTGTCTTTCTCGTTTTTCTGGGTTTGAGAAGTGAACCGGGCCACACTTCCACAGATGGGAGCAATTGAAGCACTTAAATAGACTCCTGCTTCATGAAACGGAGCTTATTCGATCAATTAAGATTCACCGTGGCTGATGCTGAACAGGTTGCGAAACTGTGTTATTTTAGCTCCGCAAGAGAGCTTTGTTTGCGAAAGAGATGGCACAGAAATGTTATTAATTGCGACCCAGTGATAAAAAGTGCTGAGGTCGTCATGGAGCAGCATTAGTTTTAACCAGTGCCTTTAAATAAGCAACTGATTAAAAGACTGCAAAGTTTTTATTATTTCAGTTTAGGGACTGCTGACATGCATACAATTGCTTAAACCGTAAGTGGAGTTGAAAGGTGGCACTGCTCAGAAAACAATTGCTCATTTCCAAAGGAGTGGGTTGATATACTTAATTATCCACGATGCAACACATTTGTCTGCTTTTAAAATTCCTATATCTTTTGATAAAACCAATGTAGGTGGAATGGAAACCATGAATGTTGTTTGTAAAGTTTGAAATGAAGTGTGTTATTTTGTACGCTTGTGTGAAAAGCTTCCCTACCCACCTGAGCTGTTCGCGTCTGGACCTTTTGTGTTTCACAAAACGATGATCAGCCACAGCTTGTGACTAAGCCCGTCGTCTTGGTGCCCGTAGGAGGATGAGGAAGATGAGGAGGGGGAAGAGCGGGGCAAGCAGGAGCTGGACGAGGTCATGGTGTTTGAGGAAGACCTGGAAGCTGGGGAAGACCGTGGGCCACGGGTGGATGGGCCGGGGATAGACGAGCAGCTAGAGGATGCCAAGATGAAGATGCTCCGCCGGATCGGGGGCCTGGCCTCCAAAGTCAAGGAGATAATTGGCCATCTCATTACCACTGCGGGGAAAGTAGTCGTAACAATATTACTTGGATTTACAGGTAGGCCTCCTTTTTAAATGAATCGCTAATTTGAAGACATTCAATTATCTCTACTTTTTACCAGTATAGAAAAGTTTATATAGCTGAGTTCATTTGTAGGCAAGCATCGCAGAATCTCTTTTTATATATTCTGTTCCAGCCTTTTGGATGAAATCAGTGCATAAAACGTATTTTTCATTATTAACATGATGTTTTAGTAATAAGATTTATTTCCCCCTTTGGTGCTTCACTTGTCTTCAACGCTGCGGAACTTTTCAGGGATCATGTTGCCCTCCCTGACATCGGCCGTGTACTTCTTCATCTTCTTGGGCCTCTGCACCTGGTGGTCCCTCTGCCGCACCTTTGACCCTCTGATCTTCAGCTGCCTGTGCGTGCTGATGGCTATCTTCAGCGCGGGCCACTTGCTGGTGCTCTATCTGTACCAGTTCCAGTTTTTCCAGGAACTCATTCCACCTCAAGACAGCTACATCAGGTGAGAGGGCCTGCTCTCAAAGACAAACCTGCAAGCTCCTTACTGTCAGGCTTTTGTTTTAAGGTCTCCAAAGTATTAGAATTTATCCAATTTCATTTTAAAATAATTTCTAGATTTCCAAAAAAATATGGCGTAAAAAGTTTCCATTGCGGTAATTTGTGTCTCTGTAAATGTCAATTTTGAAATTATTGCTCACTTGGTTCCTTTTATCAGATCTGTCATTGTAGCTCACTAAGGTGCAGAGACACCAGTTGTATTTTCAGGAGATTCCTGTGGTTGCAAAGCTGCAAGGGGCGAGACAGATCTCTGCCGAAAGCTCTCAGTGTGTACAGCGCGCCAAAGGCTGAAACCAACATAAAACATCTTTATCTGTCTCCCTCCAGATAACACACAACCTTATGTTTGACATCTGTGTGGGGCATATGTGTTTGACTTCTGCGTGGGGCATATATGTTAGACATCTATGTGGGGGCATATGTGTTTAAGATCTGTGTGGGGCAGGGCATAATGTTTTGAGTTCTTTTCCAACCATAGATATGTTTTTTATTTGAATTTTGAAGGAGGCCCGTAACAGTTGACACTGCACTCTGTAATAGAATTTACTATAACAAGTATAATAAGAATGGATTACACAATTCAATTCAAGTCATGTTTGTGCAACATTAAGCTATGTTCAAAAATTCAAAAATGGGAATGAATAAATGACATTATTATATGATATTACATCACTAAAATGTTTGTTTTTTAAATTTTAGATTAGAATTTATTTTTTAAAGAGGTATGTCTAGGAAATAAATTAACTTTAATGAGTTGATGCATTTTTCAATTGGAATGTATATCCTTTATGAATAGATTAGAAGTTTAGAAGATTAGAAGACATGTGTGTTTCCAGGACGCACAATTAATGAAAATGCCGTAGCTTCAAGGCTAAGTGGTTGGATTTGTTTTAAGCCCCAGTATGAGACAGCTGTGTGCTGTGGTGGTTTATGTTGCCTTGTAACCCAAAAGGCTGCTGGTTGATGCCCCCCCCCCCCCCACACCCTCGAGGAAGCAACATACTTCAGTAAATATTGAGCTTTATAATATAATTGTAAGCTGTGTAGGTTGCTCTTTATATGAGTCTCTGCTAGGTAACTAAATAATGATACAGAATGCCACGTTTTGGAAAATACTGCCCCACTCCGATTATCTTAAGGTTGTTAAATTTGCACCATTTGCTTGGACCTCTTTGGTGTCTTTATATTTGCTTTCAGATAATCTCTCTTTTTTCTGCTGTGTCTGGTAGACAGCAAAAGCAAAGCATGACAGAGCTTGTGGCTTGGGACGAGGTGAGAGTTGCTTTGGTGTTTTGTAATAACCAGTGTTTTATGAAAGCAACACTTTAGTGTTAGGCCCTGGTTCTGTCTGTAAAACAGCACTGTCGTTTGTGAACTTTCGTCATTATTGCTACCAGCTGGGTCTTGCTCTCTCTCAAGCACTTTGCGCCTCAATGTATTAGTGGGGTTCAGCCCAGAAGGCCTGCCCCCCATCCTCCCTCCCCATATGTCCCTCACCCAGATATATCCTGATATACGGATTTCTGAGCCGAGCAGGAGTAGGAGTAAAGAGCTGGTACAAGTCTTTGAGATCCAGGTGGCTTCCATTATAGTGGACAATTCTTGGCTTTACGCAAAACTGTGCAGCTGGTTTCAGGGAACTCTACACGCACTGTGGAGCTGAGGGAGACAAAAAAAATAATACATTCTGGCTTACTCTTTTTTTTTTTTTTTTTAACCGTGCAAGTGAAGTATATACAATCTATCTGAGTTAGGGCATGATCACAAGGCTTTTAAATTCGTGCAGTGACTGCCTTGCACCTTAGAGAGGTACAATAATCCAGGCTACAGGGCTAGTTACAAAACTGCTATATCCTGCTGATTTAGATTAAGCTGAGGAGCTTTTGATTTCCCGGTGTGCAGTATGTTCCGCATTTAACATGGACAGTATGTTTATTCTGTAAACAATTTTTTATTTTTTTAAGATGGATACGCTGGTTCACTTCAATGACCATATCACTGATACTGTCTCAGTCAGTGGCATAATGATGTTTACAGAAGCTTGTTGCATTTCGCCTGTGCTATTCACTCCATAGGAACGAAAACGGTTCAAATTACACTTCTTGGGGGATCCATCCCCAGCAAAAAATTGCTGTGAGGTCAATATTATCCCCTAAGCTTTCCAGTAATTCAAAACATGAATGTGTTGGGGTATAGGCCTTTTTTATCCACAGGCTACTTGGGATTAGGGTGTATCGCAGAATGACTGAAATTGCGTCGCAGACAAAAAGCCCAGGGCTGGCCAAACTTCTGGTGCACTCACCACTAATAGCAAAGTCATTTGTGCTGTCGATTGAGCTCTGCTTTCCATGGGTAACAAAAAGCAACCTCTGACAGTCACAACAAGGGACAATCAATACCAGCTTTGTAATCTGCAGTTTGTGGCCAAGACACAGTTTTGATTACACCCTAGCTAAAGCCAAAATATGTGTGCTTTTCAATTTAGCTTCAATGCCACAATGCTCTATTCTAAGCAGAGAAGAAAGACACATTAGAATAGCTGGGCCCAGATTGAAACCAAATGCTGAATTGTATTTTTATAGGTTTATTTGAGATTGTGTGTGAGAGCGTGCTTGTTCATGTGCGTGTGTTTGCGTATGCTCTCTGTTTATAATATACAAGTGTCAAATGTTCTAACTTGTCCGGCTTAGTTTGTTGCTTTGCTTGATGTCGTGTTGAGAGCATAAGTGGTGATTAGCTAGCGGTATTTGCACTTGTTAAAATCAACTAAAATATGCTTTTAATATGAACAGCCTATTGGGTCAAGCAGAATGCTATGCTACCTATAACTGAAAATAATTTGATACTATACCTTATACTGTTAAGTGGTGTTCGCATGGGCACTCCCAGAATTAGCTGTATAACTAAAACAACTGGGGGATGAGCAGACACTCACCATTTACTTTATTTGGTATATTTCTTTCATAGCACAGCCCTAACTCTGGAGTATACTATTCAATAGGAAATTAGTTGCAATTTTTTGTCTCCCAAACCTCTCAAATCTGGAAAAAAGATGCAAGCCATTTCTGCAATATTTTTATAAGCAATTGAGATTAACCATGTTTCTCAAAGGGTAAAAAACCGTACTGTCCAAATTTAGTTCCTTGATCTCCACACCACACTTCTGCCATATAATCTTGATGGATAAATCCCAGTATCTACAGATAATGGGTTACCATAATAGTTTCTAGCAAACCAGAAAATGTATTCTTGTCTGGACAAACAGTTTCACTCCTTAAGAATGGTTTTATGAGGTATTTAAGGTCTGCCATTGTTTACAATGTACAGTTTTATTTGCTTAACAAACTACTCGCAAACTGTAATAATAGAAGGGGGTAGAAGAATGGGTGGGGTTTTAAAAGAAAATAAATGTACGGGATGGAGCAGATGAGTTTCTGCTCTCAATTATTTGACATTTTAAGGGAGTCTAAATGAGCTAAATCTTAAATAAAAGTGATGTGAGAAATGTATTTAAAGGAAAATATTTTAAAGGAAATAAAAAAGTAAATTATAGAGGTCATTTCACATTAAATGCAGTGAAAAGAACCAGGGGACATTGGTGCAAGTTAGGTAAACGTATATTTCAAACTGACGTTAAAGAGTAATAAATTCACAGCATTTGTTATTGAAGCAAAAAATCTTGGGATTCTTACAAACTAAGCTTTGAGATAGCTGCAAACCACATTTGAGTTATAGGTGAAGGGAACATGACTCTAAAGTAAAATTTTAGTCTGGGAATATTCTTTCCTTTTAGTTTAACTCAAACCAAGAACTACTACAATTTATTTTAAAAGAGGGGGTGATATAAAAAAATTTTTTAAGCCTAAGTATGGCCAATCTGTCCTTAAGAATAAGAGTGTACCACTTTGTACTCCTTTGCAGTTTATTTGGCATATCATCCATCGTTCAAAGTGACTGCTCCCAGACGTGGAAGTTCACTGTCAACCCTAAATTGGAGTGGCATCACTTTGTCAATCCTGTCATGCTTTTGGTGCTATACTACACCCTCGCCACCCTGATTCGACTCTGGCTCCAGGACCCAGTCAGTACTGTAAGTTCCCTCCTTTATTAACATTACTCCCTATTATAAGACTCTCCTGTACTGCCCACATTTTTTTAAAATGAGTCAGAAATGATATTATATTTCATTGATTTTTTTAGCTTTGTAATACACTGAAAATATACAGGGGGTAGACAAAATAAGAAAAACTCCTAATGAAACTTATGACTTATTTAGAAGTAACAAAATTACAATTGAAATAAATTCCACCTGTGTTTCATATTCATTTCATTACTAATTACATGTTTCCACTATAATACATAGCTTAAAATCACCAGTCATGTCTGAGATTCTAAAGCAACATCTAACAGAGTTCTAACAGATACGAAAGAGGTCGAATATTTGCTGCCCGAATTTCAGGGGGATCAATCACAGAAACGGGAACACCAGGGTGAAGTCAAACACCTTCTTTGACCTCCCCAATAACCAGATCTAAAAATCACAGAACCTATCAGAAGTTCTGGAACGTATAGTGTGGAGTTGATTTCTTCCTCCTTCAACTCTCAAAGAACAGGAGGCCTTCCGTCTTGAAGAATGGTCGAAGATCCCACTATAAATTAGTATTTTTTTTGTATTCCAAGACAGATTGAAGCTGTACTGAAAACAAAGGGCTGCCTACAACCTTATTAGTTAATAAATATTCATATATTGCTTAGTGTTTCTACTATTTATATTATTTATAATATATAGTATATGCGTAATTTTCCCTTCCTAATAATGAAAAACCAGTAATAAGATTGTAATTAATAATATCATATTTTATTAAAGGATAAATGTATAAGCACAGACACACACAAACACACACACCAACACACACACATAGACAGACTTCTTTTATTATTAGGTTCTGAACTGACCATGTTTGGTTAACTATTTTTTTGTGTGTGTAATCGATTGTGTTTTGGTATTAGCCACATAACTTCTAATTTTGGAATTCTAATACTAACACAACCTCCAGATCTCTGTAAATTTAGAATTTTGCCATATCATTTTTTAAATGCCTCCTCCCGGGTGTCATTGTTTTGTACCTTATGGAAAAGACTTTAACAACATCTTGTAAATCCCCTGTCTTGTAAATCCCTCACCTACCTGTTGAAAAAGCATTTAGGCATTTATAGTTAATATGCTTATTAATATTTCCACATAAAATCTGTTCTATAAAATGTATGTGGCATCATGAATGTACAGGTTTCCGTTTATAGAATAAGCTTTTTCTGCATGTTCATATTCAACCAAGGTCTTTGGTAGGTTTGAGTGAAGTAATTAATTAGAAAGGGCATAATGTTTTTTGGGTTTTTTTAACCGTATCATTTCATAATTTTGGTCCTGACTTTAAAATGACTTGTTAGCCTCCCCAGGTATATGATGAAGGCGAAGAGGGAGAAGAGCAAAGGTGCAATGATTTTGGTAACGCTTCAGAGGAAGGCCAACAGACATGGAGAACACACTACAAAAGAAATGTACGAAATTCGCTGATAAAGCATCTGTTTCAGCTGGCTGACGTGCTTTGAAACGTTTGCTAATTTGTATAACAGTTAGTTTTTTTAACAACAGTTTACAATTCACTCCACAGTGCGTGATGGTTTTCAACAATCACATTTTCTTCCCAGGCAAATACCTGATGATGGAAACATCAGCACTGATACTTTTAATTAATCAATTTACACGTTGAATGAATTGTTGTGGTGATTTTGAGGCCAAAAAATGTTTTTTTTTATGTCTGAGACTTTTAAAAATAATGTCTGTAGATTTTGAGAGTGTAGACCTCTTTAATGATCCTATAGTAACTCAATGATTTTTCCAGTCTTGTTGCTAACAAAATTGTCAAGAGACTTATGAAATATACTTGTCCTATAGACTCATCCAAGCATCATATCTTAACTCAGGTGTTTGTGGTTACCTCCAACGGCACGAAGCTTGACTACCTCTCCTCCACCATTACATGTGAGAACAGGCCAGCGGGGCTGGACCTGTACTCCATCCCACAGTACAGTACAGAAGGGTCAGGTGAGTCTGTAACATGCTTCAGTCAGAGCTAGGAAAGAACAACACTGCTGGGAAAGAGGTTGTTGGAAGCTACATGAGAAAGGTCAAGATTTTCAAGGCTGGGTTGTATGCTTTAGGTGACTTTCATAGATTATGTGGCTAGGGGGGGGGGGGGGGGGGGGGGGGGGGGG
>JAOVYW010074157.1:0-18746 GCA_025775045.1 Hiodon tergisus
TGTTAGACAGGAACCAGACGGCTTCCTATATGGGGACGACACACACACACACACACACACACACACACACACACACAGAGTGAGGCAGGATCGTTGGCAGGAATGTTGGGGCTATACGATTGGTTGGATCAGACTCCAGGGACTCATTGCATTGAGCAGAGACGAGCCCCTGGTCGAGGCAGAGGGTGCACAAGCCAGGGAAGGTAGGCGTTTTGAGGCTATAATCACCGGCTGGGTCACAGAGTAGCCTCTGATTGTGTGACCGGCCTCAGATGCACTCCAAGATCAGCACAGACCCAGGGTCTTCAGTACCCCCTTTCCCCGGCTGAGCTGACATTCACACACCACTCTCCCTTCACACGTCCAGCACAGCTACTTTACGGCATGACCACTAACGACTGACTGTAAGCATTTAAACATGTTCTATCAATAACAAATGTAAACAAAAGACCTGCATCAAGATTCACTCATCACACTGGCACCAGCCTCTGGTTTCATCACGTCCAGTATCAGCGAGTCAGAAGCAGAAGCAACCACCGTTACCTTATTGATCTTCTCCTTAGGATGTGTGAGAAGGGTGGAGAAGTGGGACAGAGCGTTGCAGTTCAGAACCACCTGGGTCTGCTCATCAGTCCCGGTTACAATGTTCCCTACTGCTCTCAGAGCCGCCGTCTGCACAGAAGAAGAATGTCAGCCGGCCCACACAGTCTATGGCAAATCCCCTTTCCCAGCAGAAAGGCTGCGTTGGGTTTGGCAGTGTTTCACCTTTCAGTTGTAACCAGGATGCACTGGTTTGAATACAAGAGACTGCTCCTATCCTTGATAGACGTCTCTCCAGAGAAGTGCCCACTAAGCTAGCCAATTAGGATCTGATATACGTTGATAAGGATGATAATGTGCTTATGTGAATGAGACAATTTCTACCCATAGAGTAAGGCATCTGTTTAAGTTCTATTCTTACCTGAACTTTGACCTCCTGATGGTTGAGGAGAGGCACCAGGTGTGGAACAATGCTGGAGTCGATGACCATCTGGATCTGCTCATTCCCAGCATCCGTCAGGTAGGAGACAGCCCACACGGTGTCAACCAGGATCTGGAACAAGAAATCAGGACTGCTACCTAAACTGTGGTCTGCAATGTAATAGCCATCACAGGGAGCCAACCTTGTGAACGACAGTAAAAGCATCCTGAGAGCAGCGGTCATGTGATGAGGTCATGGTTGAGGATTTCACCGTTACAGTCTACTCACATTCACATCCGTGTGGTGGATCAGGACAGAGAGAGCAGGCAGGATCTGCGAGTGAGAGAAAGGTCAGATGAGTCAATAGGATTGCCGATTCCTAGCCTGGATTAACTCCATACCTGCCGTTGCATACCACACGTCATTTCTGTACAGTTTTATTAGTTCTCTGTGGGTGGCCTTATGTTTATGTTCGTTCATGCAACTTGAGAAAATAATTCCTTTTCAAATTTAAACCGCCTTTTTGATGTCTGAAAATACTCCACTAGCAAGGTACTCACATATTTAACCTACATTGTCTCAGTCGAGCTCACACACAGTCACTCGTGACACCTCCTGTGTGGTCTCCATGTTTATTGTCACACACACACACACACACCTCCTGTATGGTCTCCATGGGCGGAGGCGGGTCCTTGTGGCGGCACAGGTTAACCATGACCCAGGTGACATTACGGAGGAAGGTGATGGGGATGGAAGGGTTGATGAAGGCCAGCAGTGGCTTGACCACACCCAGGCTGATAACATAGTCCCTGCACTGGGGACCATCGCCTGTGGGTGGGGAGAGAGAATTCCACAACGATGTGAGAGAAGTCTCACTCCAATCAGTTAACACAATCTAACCCAACGTGTCAACCAATATCATGTCCTGCTTGAACATGCAACTTCTTAAATTGTTATCCAATTAACAAGCTTAATTATTGCTTACAAGTGTTTATGGTTTTCCTGAACACACTCACTCACAAATGATACCGTTCAATGCCCACACACCCTGACCACGGCCACTCACCAATGATATTGCCCAGCGCCCACACAGCTTGCTCACAAACGTTCTGGTGTGGTGAGAGCAGCAACCTCAGAAACAGGGGCACTGCATCTACAGACAAAAGGATGCATACTTTCAAACACTCAGAGGCCTCCTCCAACTCCTCCCAAGATGATCAGTGGATCCAGACATCAGACAACATTGAGGGCTGGTGGAATACCCAGTATGAGGAAATTTAAGAAACCAGCTGCAGTCAGTTAATTGTGTTGAAGGGACAGGATACGTACTGG
Organism: Hiodon tergisus; assembly: GCA_025775045.1. Lineage (NCBI taxonomy): Eukaryota > Metazoa > Chordata > Actinopteri > Hiodontiformes > Hiodontidae > Hiodon > Hiodon tergisus. The sequence goes on from JAOVYW010074157.1 coordinate 2,294, forward strand.
ACTGCACCACAGCCTGGGTCTGTTCTGAGGTTCCAGACGCGATGTTGGTCAAGGCCCAGGCAGCTTCAAACTGCAGAGATGGGCTGCAGCGAGACACAGGGCTCAGTAGCAGACATGGGCACCCCCGATCAAAAGCAAAAAGGCATTTATTTTTATTTCAAGTCAAAGAGCAGTAGAGCCCGACCCGTTTCCAACTTTAATAAGTATTAATGGTCCAAAAAAAAATACAGCTATGCTGTACCATCAACAGCAACAGAGAAGCAACACACAGGGCCTCCCGTAATGATGCACCACAGGCACTGACACTCACTTGTCATCCCTGTCCAGGCAGTGAACCAGGATGGGCAATATGCCAGATTTGATCAAATCGTCAATGGGTGGATTACGGTCACTTGATAACAGCTTCCTGTGGGGGGAGGACAACCCTCAGTTTCAGTCTCAGTGTGAATGGTCTAAACAGACAAGCCCGAGAGAGTCTAGAGTTTTCAGATACCAGAGACCCCTTTCCCCTAGTTTCAAAAACCAGGAACAAAAAGTGGCATTCTTGAACACGTTTTCTGCTCCGACACCCATTTAGTGGTGGGTGAAACAACAACCAATGCCCAAATGTGCCGTTTCCCTGACGACCATTACCTGGCAGCCTGCACTGCACTCAGCTGTACCCCCTGGTGGTCGCTAGTGGCATTCTGGAACACAAAGTTAATTTAGACTGCTGCCTCATTCAGAAAGGACACTTCACTGACTCCAATTGGCTCAGTCAGGTTTATTACATTCCTGTAACTGATTTAAAACTAGATTTTCCATGTTTTTACCCAATTAAATTGCATGGGAAAGCTTTTTAAAGATTCAGCTTACCTGTACTATTGCTTCTAAAGAAGTGTTTTGCTAAAAAAATAGAAAACTTAAATTATAATTTGTCCTTGCATTTAAAGAACTAGACACTTTTTAAAAAACCAGGTTAAATATTCCAGACACTAGGGCTCCCAGGTTGCCCAGGATCTGACCTCTGACCTTACCGCTCGGAAATCTGCATCAGCATCAGAGTCCTCGCAGAAGTCCTCGTTGGGGACGTTTCTCCTCTTCAGCAAGTGTTCGTCTCGTTTGTTCTGCAGCGGGAACACATTATGTCAGCGTTCAGGAGCCACACCCGACCTCAGACACAACCTGACACTGAGGCTTCATTCACACCCAACTTATCCGGTCAATGGATGGGAAACACTTTTCTGACCCCCAACACACACAACCCAACAGTATATCATTTGCTTATAGGACATTAAGTCACTTGAATAGCTGTAATCATTATTGTCATTTCAACTGAGGTCAAGGACGTATCAAGGGTTTTTGGATTAAAATACGCAACCTTCTGATGTTTTTACTATGGTGACCATAGCAACACTTCAGTCCTGGTTCAGACAAATGTAGTGTGTCCTTGGAGAACTAACCACGACTGCATGATGGTATTAACCAATGAGCTGTGATGAAGTGGAACATGCCACAGAGAACGTACCTTCCGCAGTTCCACCACCACCTCAGTCCTCTGTCTCCTCATCGTCTGGGAAAGCAAAAAAAACCAAATAGCATTAAAAGTAAATTCGACCGTCGACCAATCAATGCCCAAAGTATTCTGGACAGGTGTTCTGACGATCTGGCCTACCCCTCCACCTGCCCAAGTGTATGCATGGCGGTGCTTTTCAAGTTGACCTGCTTTCCTTTTGATCACACCCATTATACTGAGCACATACCATTTGCAGTATAGTTTTCAATAGCAAGATGTCTAGAGTAAACCCTAGCTACTTGTGTTAGTTCTTTGAATAGGAATGTTTAACTGTTTGGTTTCATTTAGACAGTTCTTTGGAGCTAGCTTTGTAGGTAGGCTACTTCGTTTTCCATAGCATTTCCTCTTCCATTTCATAACATCCAAATTCAATTAGGTTAAATTAGTACTATGGTATTAGGACTAAATTTTTCCCCTAAGAAATTCATACCATTATAATTCACACGTAAAACAGGCTGAGAAACAATTCACAAACGTCTCCTTAAAATTGAAGTCAGAAACATTTTACTAAAGTGTTTACTTTGTAACAATACGTCTTTAAACATTCTGCATGTATTTAAACACACAGGGGGTAGCGTATTCCTACACGCAATTGCTCTCTTGGATTGAGTGGTCACTTTTTTTAAAGCAGGGTAGCTCATTCTGAGTGCATTTCTGTCAGACAATCTGAACAACCCGACAAAGTAGGGCAGATTATCAAAACACCGACAATCGCACTAATTTACTGATCATTACAAAATTCAATTTACGAATAAAACTATCGAATTAAAGTAGGACATTTAGCGGAAACAGTGTCGTCTTCTCAGAATGGGTTGCATATAACGTTAAACTAATTCAATTTATAACGCCGAAACTGGTATGTGGAGTTCCTGTATAAACACACATACGCTGGCGATTGGCCTAGTACGGGCGTTCCGGAATTCACCGCTGCGAGAAACAAATTCACTCTTATAGCATAGGCTAGCTTGCTGGTATTAAACGGCCCACTTTGTACAGACTCACAAATCCATGTTTTAAAAACGAACCAACCTTCGTTTTTGTCAGAAGTAGGCACTACAGAGTAATAGCCAGCTTGCCACATAACTGAGCTACAACAGTATGAATAAAATAAGGTTATGTCTGAATGTTGTTTGAAACGTGTCGTTGGTATTTAGCTAGCTAGCCAAGAAGCAACTGATTTTGTTGGGATTTCTAAATAAACATATGAACAGGCATTTTATTTGACTTGTTTCTTCCTCCAAGTTATGCACTTCATCTAAATATAAATGCTACCTTATAACTAACGTCATCTGTTATACACATTACTAACAGTTTAAACAAACATTTTTATAGCAAAGACGGGGGTGATCAGATTAAAAACACCAGCACGGCCTACACGGAAAAGGGGTAGATATACTGTTTTCACATGGTGACGAGGGCGTGACTTTTCACCGATTGTACAAAGAGGGCCTCAATCTACTCAGATTGAGCCATGGCCTGGTTTGGATTCGGTGAAACCTCCTGTTCTAGATAATGGAAATATTTGGTAGAAGGCTACAAAGCGGAATCCGAGACGAATAATTGGCTTGATGTTTAGCTAGCCAACCACCCCTTCTACCAAGTTAGCTGGTTAGCCTAACGCCAGTCAAGGTACTTTACCTCCAAATCCCGGCCTTTGTTCTTGAAATTCTTAAGCCGCTGATTGTCTAGCTTTTCGTAGTCGGCCATGTTTAGAAAATTCGCAATAAATGTATGTATGTATTTTTTTTTTAGTAACTACCCTATTCGAGTTCCTTTTTAAGCCCTCTCAGTGACCGATACTTTCTTCTGCGGTCTTATCCGCTAGGCATTCTGGGAATGCCGGTACAGTCCTCTTCTGGCTCTATGCGAGAGCGCGAAACTTTGACGATTTGTCAGGGGTGGAGCAAAGTTTGTTTTCTAAAGGTCGGTATTTAATGAAAACATATTCAACTTATTTAATTCATATTTTGGTCCGAGCAACTAGTTCCTGATACTTAATTCTCAGATCATTGATAGATTGCTAACTTGTAAACTAGGTCTGAAAGGGGAGCGTTTGCCCGTATTAAACCCAGTTTTCAATTCTAAAACGTGAACTTTGTAAATGCAGGTTTTTCATAAAAACCAAGCAACGGTGTCTGCGCGCCTTTTCAAACTAGTAGATAATTGAATGGATCATTTATTTTATACCCCTTGATCAGAGAAGAACTTGACACATTTGTTGTCAAGAGGCGGTTTTCTGTTTAGTCAATCATTAATGAACCGTCTAAAACTTACACAGACTCGCAGTTTGACCAGCAGTCTGCAGGTTCTGCAACTGGTGGCTAACAAGAACTTCAATCTGGTGCGCAACAAAGAAAAAAAATGCAAGAGAGAAAAGTCAGAATGTTTGGAAACAATTTTTAACAACCGAGCTAGCTAGCTCGTGCGTTTATTGTCAACACATATTCTTGACGAAGTTAGCACAGCTAGCTAACGTTAACTACTGACAATTATGTTAAAATTCATGTTTGTTCATATAAATTGAACGTAGTTTATTTCTTGTAGCCTAAATTACTAAGCCAAGTATCTTCCTCAACGCCGCAGCAGGATATCCAAAAGAAACGTTATTTTAAAACCTTGAAAATAAATGTTCAATACACAATGTAACGGGTATTTACTGTATTTTACCTCCTTACGCTTGATATTATATTCCGACGTAATTTAAGCACGAAGAAATAAGAATATTTAATGTGAACAAACAAGTATTCAAGTTAATTCATTAGCCAGAATCACCTTTCTCAGACACAACATTTTAATAGTCCCGTGTAAAATGAATTTAGGTAGAGGGACGCTTCACACCTGAAGTCCAACGTCCATCTAATTCGGGATCTTTTAGGAAAGTTTAAAAGTTCAAATCCGTAACATTGTTCTGGATTGGTTACTACAACCATATGGAACACTGTATCATCACCATCTGCTAACCCACTGTATCGCCGTGTTCATATAGAAATGGTTTAAGATATAATGCATGCATCGCGTATCGCCATGAATTGCTAGTAGTATTTAAAATGCCTCGGACAGCAATGCATTCGAATGTTATAAATAACTTACCCACTACAAGCAGAATGAATGGTAATAAGAATTAGACTATAGTTTTTTAAGATAAACATTTTAAGACCACAATGTCTAAACGGGTACAGAATCCCCTTAAATCAAAAGCTATAAGCATACAGAATTTCTTTGATTTGTTGTATATCAATAAAAAACTTAACGTACAATGGAGAAGCACCCCATTCTTGTTTTGGATATAAGGCAAGAATTATTACGTACTCCGTTATTATTGCGTGTCTTAATGGCGAGATGTCGTTTATTCCCAGTAAAGGAGTTTGGGGGGGCATTTTGAAATTCAGTACCCCCGGCCCACAATTCCTAGCGACTCCCCTGTATTAGAGTGCACTAATGTTCTGTGTGGTGTAGTATGCATACACACGCGCTTCTTTGTATTGTATTCAAAATGACAGGGCTGCGTGCCCAACTTCGGCATTTCACGTTTTACCACACGAGAATGCGTTTATTTAGTTACGAGATTAAAGGCGTCATCCGTTAAACAGACGTTAGTCAATATTTTATTTTAGTCAAAGTGTATGTCCACAATGACTAATGTAACAATAATTGTATTATTTATGTTTATTTTAAAATACAGAAACATTTAAATAAAAATGAAGACCAAGAGACACTGAATCACATTTACAAGAGTGGTTTACGTTTCCTTCTGTCGTGGAGACCACACGTTCCTATACTCAGGGCATTGTGCGCATAACTCAAGTCCTTGCAGAGCTTACTCATAAGAATACCGATTCTCTACTAATCGACCGTGTTACTTTGGCGTAATGGATCTTGATCTTAAATATTTCACTGTCTCTCTCATGCTGTTGTCTGACGAAATCTTGACCAAATGCGCCAGCCTTTCGAAGCCTTCCTGGAGTCCCATGCCGACTGTGGCCGAGCAGGGCTGAACAAACCAGTCTCTGGTGGAACATGTTCTCCTTAGGTTGAACCTCTCTGTGATATCGGTCACGGTCAAGACCCCCGGGAGATCCTGTTTGTTGACGAAAATCACGACCGGTAGTCCCTTTAGAAATTCACTCTTTAGGACGTGATCAAACTCCTTTTTGGCCTCGTCCAGGCGCGCCTTTTCGGAGCTATCCACCACGAACACAACCCCTGCGGTGTCCTGGTAGTAGTGCTTCCAGTGGGGCCTCATCTTCTGTTGCCCTCCGACGTCCCACACAGTCAGAGCAGCGGGTCTCTTCTTCGTCTCAATCGTCTCAACGTTAAAACCGATGGTGGGGACAGTTGTAACCGCTTTGTTGTGTTTAAGTTTGTAAAGAATGGTAGATTTACCCGCTCCGTCGAGGCCCAGCATCAAAACCCGCGCTTGGACAGATTTTTTGGATGTTTGCTGACCCATGTCCGAGCCAAACTAACTCGAGCTTAATTATACGCAACAGATGTTATGGTTTTCAACTTGCTGCGTAGCACCTGTGGTGACTCAGTTATGAGTTTGCTCTTTTATTGGGTAAACCCAGGGCGTGTGATCCACAGGTATGAATTACCGCCCATCCATAAAGATCGAAATCTACGGGTCAAAGTATATTCGCTGTTATACAGTAGTAGAGTCGCTGTTGTACAGTGTGGTGAAATGAAGTGAGTATTCAGTTTTTTCTTTATGATGCTGCTGTCACAGAGTTACGATGACTCCTCTTCAGTAAATTTGCATTTTTAAATTGATCTTATCTAGGGACCAGAAGTATGAAATATAATATGTGTTTAGTAATAGAATTGATCTTAACACGTTTTAAAATAAACCACCATAACCAATGGAGTTCAATTTAACATAAGATATAAGTACAGTATCAATATTTACACTTTCAAAATTATGGAAAGTGTTTGTATTTGCATCAAAAGTAAGGCCTACTATATGATGACTTTCATCTTTTGAATCAAGTAGAAGTAGAAAGGTAAAATGGATACAGCTGTGACACTCACTCTAGTAAATTGTGTACACAGTACATAGTAATTAATATTTCAAGGCTAAATGTATGCTTTTCTATGCTATTATATGCAGCATGATGCACGAGAGCTATCGAGATAAAGGCTTGGTTATTAAACTTAGGAAACCAATTGTCTCAAATATAGGGGTTGACGTCACTTTTGTAGCAAACTTGTCCAGAACAAATGCTATCCTCCTCTGAATCCCAGCAGCAATGCCGGCGGGGATTTGAATGGACCTAGAGGAATCTCCAAAAGTAATACGTTGAAATATGAAAGTAAACGTCTCCCTGCGCAATGCATTTATTAGAACATTATTTCCATATTCAAATATGTACATATATGCTTCTACTGTGTGTTGACAAAATTGCATATTTAAAAAGTACTTTGTTCATGATATGCACAAGATTAAATATATGAAAATGACAATCATTTAAAATAAAATATATGTATAATATTTTCAGGCAAAATAATATTTCTTAGTATTTTCCATTCATTCCATTTTCTGTAACCGCTTATCCAGTTCAGGGTTGCAGAGATCCGGAACAGTACCTCGCTGGCATAGGTGATGAGAAAGGGAACCCCAAGGCAAGACGCAAGTCATATAGTATTTAGTATTTTGCAATATAAACGGGTGGATTTCTTTTCCAAAAGGGTGAATGCTGCTGCTCCAGGACTAAATCTTGGGCCAGGCCAATATGACTCGGAACTCAGAGAAAAAGTTGTTGATGGTATATTCTGTCAACTGTACAGTTTGAAAATGGAAAAAGGAGTTTTCTAGTGTGAACCCTCAGGATTCATTCAAGGGTTATAACCCTTCTGCTTTAATATTCAGTTCCTCTTTAAATGTTTCTCAGAGGGAGGGCCAATGAAATGCATTAGCTAGAATAGCTAATTGGACTCGTAGCCTACTTACAATAGGTATTGTAGCCAGATGAAATTCATCATTCACCTGATAACAAGGCAGTGTAAACTTTGGACACAAGAAAACAGTTCTGTGTGAAGGTTCCAGAATGGGACCAGACAGCCATAATAGCCTGGTCAGCCCCTTCCCGAATGTGACAACAACACTGCACACATTCTCTACTGTTTGGGGAGGACACAACTAACATAAACTGCATTGCTCTCTCTCAACATTACTTTTAGCTATAAAGGCCCATGATTTAATCCCGTTTCTATGTTTCATGTGGGGGCAACAGTCAGTTCAGTCAGTTTCCCTAAAGAACTGATCTACGTATAGCCCCTTCTGGGATATTGATCCTTTTAAATCAGGTTTGCTGTGATAAGACAATCATTTTTGGACGTGCAGAAAAGTGCCCCATTAAAATATACTGAAGCAGCGGGATGACTGGAGGGGGGTTACTGAGGCTCATTGTGGAGGTTGGGTAGCACAGAGGGTGGGACAACCCCTATGGTTCATCTGCTGTTCACACCTGGGCAGGGAGATTGGAAAGATCAGCAGTCGGTTGGAAGAACAGCGTTCTTCTGGGGCCACAAAACCAGGTTCACATTTCAACATTTCATACAGAGGATCACAGCTGTAAATACAAACATGAGTGAAAGTTTGGATGCATGTGTGTGCATGTGAGGGAACTGGAAGAGTGTGTGTTAATTCAGGCAGGTGTATACAGTACTTCCTGTCTGACTACTCTCCGCCCCTGCTGCTACTCTTGAACTTGACCACCATGACAGTGATGTTGTCGGGACAACCCCGGTAAAAGGACTGCAGCACTATACTTTTTGCGCCAAAGTGTGGCTCGTCCAGACGCTCGCGGACAAAGCGGACTGCCTCTTCGTTGCTGAAGGCGTCCCACAGTCCGTCAGACGCCAGGATGATAAACTCGGGCTGCAGCCGGTCCAGGTCAAAGGTAAGGATGTCCGGGTCTGGGATGAGCACGTTTAGGTTCTTGAGCGGGTAGTCGCCCAGGGAACGGGACATCGCCAGGATGCCCTGCACTCTCCAGGACCCATTGAAGCTGATAAATCCGCCTGTTGGAAGGGCAGGAGGAAGGTTAGTATCTGCTTACTCTCTTTACACAGCTCATCGTCATCATCTTCCTCAACACCATATTTCACATCTACATGTGGGATTTTACTGCTGTATTCAGGTGAACAGTAAATGTCTATGCCAGGATAAAAGCAGGTCAGGTTGGTCATAGTATTAACATGTTCTTTTATGTGTAATCACTGGAGTAAATAGAGAAGTCCTACATTTCTGAATCTTGAACTGCCGTGAACAGAAACACCATTGAAATGGCTATGGGCAGACTTCAGTGTAGAACTTTCTGTTTTTCAATCTATTGGAGGACAGTGGTGTTCTGATCTGGTTACGTTCTGATCTGGTTACGTTCTGATCTGGTTACGTTCTGATCGGTTTACGTTCTGATAGGTTTACGTTCTGATCGGTTTACGTTCTGATCTGGTTACATTTCAATAAAGCTGTCAGTGTTTGTGTAGTGATCACCTGCCCTCTTTATCCTCTTTCTCTCCTTCAGCTGGTAGGGCTTGTGGTCATGTGATAGGGGAACAGCGTTCCCATCCTTGTCACAAAGGACGCCACGGGAGTCGCCAACGTTCGCCACTGTCAGCTCCTTGTCCGACAGCAAGGCAACCAAACAGGTGGTCCCTGAGGGAGGAAGCGCAAGAGGGGCGAGAGAGCGAGACAGAGAGTGCGAGAGAACAGCTGGAGAAATATATGTTCAACTCTATATCTTTATTTAATTCCAAAATATACCAAATCCAGGATTCGACTGTCCCCTGGTCACTTTGGTGGGGGGTGTTGTTTGACCAACTGGACCAAAGGGGTCGTTCAACCATCGAGCAGCCAAGGGGGAGCCAGAGCAACCAGGGGGTCAAAGTTTACACTGACCTGTAGTAGGGGAGGGGATAAGCACTTTTCCACCACCCCAAACGTGGTGTTGACCCCCCCCCCCATGACCTCTGACCCTAACCGTCACTCACCTGCTTCATCGTAGGAGGCAGACAGCTTCTCCAGCATCTCCTTGTCGACAGCAAGGATGTGCTTCTGGAGTATACTGGGATATGACAGGACACTGTTCTCCTTCTCCTTCTCATAGGAGACAAGGTGCTGCTTCAGGGCTTCAGACAGGTGAATCTTGACATAGTCTGCGGCAGCCTGAGGAGAGAGATCACAGCTGATGGGCGGAGAGAAAACAGCTGATGGTGGACATACCCAGCTCTCAACACATACATTTTACATTTTAGGCATTAATCAGACGCTCTTATCCAGAGCGGCGTACAAAAGTGCCGTAGTTTAGGGGTTAACGTACAATAAGGTACTGAGTTACCATGCCGATATGACGAGTACAACACACCTGCACATGCACATGTGCAGACTAGTCAATGCAACAGAAAAGTAATTTTTGTTGTAACACTTAAAAAATACGGAGCTGATAATCGTTTCTGTTAATTAATCTTACTAAAAGGAAATCTGAAAATCTAAATATAGGGTGTAGACTGTATTATAAATGTGTTTTTTTAAATGACTGAACACAAGTGATGGTGTCGGACCCAGATGATGCTGAACAGACCCAAGGGATGGTGAGCGGACTCTGGTGACGCGAATGGTGATAGTGAACGGACCTAGGTGATGGTGGGATCTTGGTGAACGGACCGAGATGACAGTGATCAGGCTCAGGTGACACTGAACGGACTGCAGTTAGTGAACCGAGATGACAGGGCGCGGACCATGGGATGGTGAACGGACCCAAGTGATGGTGAGCGGACTCCGGTGATGGTGAACAGGCCCAGGTGACAATGAATGATGACTGCAGTGAGTGGACCAAGATGATGGTGCGCGGATAATGGTGAGTGGACCCAGGGTGATGTTGAACGGACCGAGATGCTGGTAAGTGGACCCAGGTGAGGGTGAGCAAACCCTTGCTTGAAACCATTTTTAACACCCAGAATTACGCTTGAATTTCAGCCGCAATGTGCTGTGTTTCGTTGTGTACTTTTATAATGGAACGGGGGTATTAAGGTTTAAACGTTCAAACTAATTCTCGACAACTTACTTGACCACCGTGACCATCGAAAATTCCAAATATGGAAGGATGACTTTTGTTTATGGTGTCGGTGAGAACTTCAAAGCGGTCCTCCATGTGGTCTCTTCGACCCTGAATGGAATACACTGCTACATTGTTGTTTTTGAAATCCCAGGTTTTTGAATATTCTGCTTCTAGGACATCCAGACCTGCGAGTTTGTCGTTCTGCATGACCTCCGCCACTTTTCCTCTCACCATTTTCACCGCATCACGGCTGGACTTGACGATTGTCTTCACTTCGTCCGTGTGGAAAAAATAACTCCACAGAGCCAGGCTTATGCATAACAAAAACAAGGTCTCTGGTCTGAGTAAGAAATAACGCATTATCCGACCCAAAAGAGACAGCAGGGTCATTGTATCTCCTATCATTTATACGCACACAAGTAAACTGATCTCTATTGGTTTCGCACACAGTTCAGTTCACCATTCTTACAATTAAAAATACAGCCCTTTAAAAAGCTACATATTTTACAGATAAACGTATGCAAAAATATTAACGAACTGAAATTACATTTGCGCAACCCCGTAGGAGCAGGTGAAGCCGCCGCAGGAAACCGCTAACAGTCGTTGGTTATTTTGGTTCTACGCGTTGATGCTGATCAACCACGACCGAAAGCCTCACAAAGAAGACGCCTTTGTTCCGAGCCCACATTACAGGATATTGCGCTAGGACCACAAACGGACTCTAAGCCCAGCAAAGCAAGTAGGCTACGAGTACGCTCTGGTGCTCACAGTTATGGTGGTAAATAAGTGGCACCCTGTCCATCGTCACCGTATCTTCTCGCAGTGAATTGGTGACCTCCTGCTCAGGCGCACTGGATAGCCTTTCCAAACCGCGCGTCCGAATCAAGCACTGCAAGTTCAGCGAGTTGATGCGACGTACTTCTCAATGGAACGCGCAATTTAAGCGTACAGGTTCCGAGCTCGATTAGCGCAGTAACAGGGAGATTAAACTCGTTTAAAGAAAGAAAACCATACATTCACGCGGTTACGTCTGTAAAAATGTTTTGGGTTTTTATTTCGCTGTGCCATTCGTTTCTACGGAGGGTAAAATCGAACCGTATTCAAGTATAGTAATTGTATGGAATTTAACGAAGGTGGTCGGTTTTATACAAAACTCTACATCTAGTTAAATTGTTTTAATTTTAAATATCAACATGCATGTGGACATTTCTACATCACATTTTTTTCTAGGTACTGCGTCAAGTTATAATTCCTCTGACGCTCCACATGTTCAGTCCCACTGTTCACTATTTAATAATAATAATACCAGTCCTCGTTTGTTGTCATGTTATCTGTCTTGTTCAACTGTTATTCTATGTTAGATTTTCAATATGAAATACATTCAGGCGCAATATAGACTCCTATAACATAATCTTGGGGGCTTCTCAATCTGAGAAGTGTACTACGTCATCGCTGCATTTTGGGTCGTCTAAATAGTTGATAAGGAGTATGTAAAACCTTGGGTAAAAAATCATTAAAAACATTTGTCCCAAAATTGATAAAATTAATAAAATATTTAATTTGTGTCTCCAAAGAGCCCCCACCAAACAGGAACTTGTCCTATAATAAAAAATCAAAGGGATAGTTCGAAATCTTCCCTACATGCAATATGTATCACATCGCTTTCATCTGAATAAATAAATAAAAATAAAAATCTTAGATTTTTTTGCATCTGGTGTGTTGACTTCAGACACCAAAAATACAAAAAAGTAACGTGTGATGCAAGGGGAGGTAATATAGTCATGAAGGTGATCCGAGCACAGGGATGGACATAATAAAAGAAAGCAGCAGCAAAGAAAGATTCTGATTCTGATGGGGTTGAGTTGAAGGATGGGTTAGGGTCTCCAAAGCGTTGATGCTGACCTCTAGTGGATCACTGCTACACCAACCACGTCTGGGAGCTCTGCCTTATTAGAACGAATGTACAAGTTAATGTTAATTTATAAATGATAACATTAAAGTTAAACATTAAAGCTCTGAGGACACCCCTGATGATCGGACAAATCACCCGTAGATCTGAGGTGACCTCAGATGATGTGACAGAGCACCTGTAGCTCTGTGTTCAGACCTGATGATCGAACAAAGCACTTGTAGCTCTGAATTGACCCCTGATGATGGCATACAGCACCTGTGGCTCTGAGGTCACCCCTGATGATGGGATACAGCGCCTGTAGCTCCGAGGTCACCCTTGAGGATGGAACAAAGCACCTGTAGCTCTGATGTCATCTCTGATTATGGGTCACACCACCTGCATGTCTACATTTGAAGTCTACAATCCTGAACTTTAAGTTCTGGAATAAAAATGAGATAAGGCCATAGGGATACAATGTCTGGTTTTCTGACCCAGTGTATTTGAATGATAAATAATGGAATGCTGTGTGAGTGTGGGATGGGGACCACGACTGTTGTGTGGGAGACAAAGCACCCTCTTTCTCAGGCTAATTCCCCTCCCACAACCCGCTGCTTTCTCTCTCCTTCCTCTCCTCTCAACGGAGGCCATTTTATATCTCTCCTTAGATCTTTGCTTTCCCTTGGCTCTCTGAAGTTTCACTGAAAGCCTTTGTTTATAACTTTAAAACATTATTCTTTAAATACCTGTGTCCCTGCCAGATTCTCCTGTATCACCGATGTACACTTTCCTGTTTTTTTCAGTGTACACATTTCGTTAGACCCATAGATGGCATAGCCTCAAATGTCAGCCTTTAAAAATCAACAGCTGCCCATTTAAGTATGACACCAACCAGCTCGCTGTGAGCTGATCAGCTTGCCTTATCTTCCTATGGAGCATTTTTATTGAAATTTTATTTTTTTAGTTGCACTAGTTGGTTTAACACCAATTTCAGTAGATTTTTCTTACATAACTCATGCTTTGGTTCTTTCCCTCTGGTGGCCTGATTCTGTCTTATCAATTTCATCCTATGATGAGGCTCTTAGGCTAGGAGGGATTAGCCCCGTCTGCTAGCGGGCCAGCTATGCACTGGCTATGGCACATCCCACACCTCGTCTCGTCTCCTTCATTATCAACACTCACAGTCCAGACTTCTCCAGTTAATTTTGTCCCATTGAGCCAGTTTAATTACTCCAAACGAGATCTGGCACCAGCGCAATCTCATGGAATTTTATGTAAATGCTTAAAGTTTTGGCATGCCGCCCCACTCATCATCGTCGTTAGCATACTGATGGAAGTTACCCAGCAGGCATTACTACGGCAGGTGCTGGAGTAATATCTGAGGGCAGTTAAATAGTCTGATTATAATGTCCTTGTCTGTTTTGGTGAATATGATTTTGACTGTTCATCACACTGGCTTCACAGTACCGCAGTCAGGCTTCTGAAATACATGCAATGCTTTTAAGTGGAAATGCACGATACGCAGACAGGTTGCATCAGCCCACCTCCGTGACAGGTACCCTTCCCATGACTCCGCACATGGCTGAACCTACAGTTTTCCCGTGCTGGGGGCCAGTAACTCTAACCAGTAGGCCATCGATGTGACTGTGCACAGTAAATAATGTCCTGTTCAAAACCTCAATACTACGTTGTGTGGAAACCGGCTGAATCAGGACATCAATATGTGTTTTTGTTCCTCCCTTCTTCTTTAAGGCTTTGCCAAGATGGGACCTTATTTTGTGAGGAGTGTGTAATCCCTTCTCTCTCTTTAGTTGGTCTCCGGTGGTCCGGCGTAGCCGCTGACACGGCGTCACTGGGCTGGGAATCCCCGGCTTGGCTGTCAAGATGTCCTGGGTGCGTTACACGGCCGGGACCCTCCTGAGTGTGTAGCGGTGTCCCTCGCCTGTATGGGATTGATCCGGGATCTCTGAGTCTTTGTGATGGCAGGACATATGAGAGACCGGTGTTCCATGTCACAAAGACAGAAAGGACAAGGGGGACACAGAAAGGAGAAACAGACCTGCTGCCTTCAGCTCGATCCAACTTCTACCCCAAAAACATATTTGCATTTCCTCAAATTTCAAGCCACTCTACACCACCCGCTCCCGTCGACCAATCAACAGCTGGATGTTTTCTCCTGGCATCTGGTCATTGGCTGGATGGTGAAGCAATGATGCAGTGCCTTTTAATAAAAGGATGAAAAGATGAGGTTCTCTACATTTTCTAAAGAGCAATCAGGGATGGAGTAAACAGCACCCAGGTATTTACAAAGGTGAGTACCAGAGGTAATGCACAGAGTAGTGAAGATACAGGTGTGAGGTTGAAGATGGGAATATAGAGGTGTGGTTGTTATGATGTGAGATATGAATGTATACTGTCTGCTGTACCTCTGTAGATCACATTTTTAATCAGTTTCAAATTTATAGATATTTACATATTTACAGGCCGTACAATTGTGACACATTCAATTAAAAAAACATGAAATAAAGAATAAGTTTTGTTTTTTTCCCCCCATGGAATTTTGCGAATCTGATTAAGAACTTACTCTCCTAGGCTAGAAGAAGAGAAATTAAGACAAGTCAAGTCAAGAAAAGTGTAGCGACCAGCTCTTAAAGTTGACCAGTTTTTGAATATGTCAATAAATAACTGGTATCTCTGGTCAAACGAGACTTCCTGGGGAATCACATGGTTTTGCTCTTGTTTCTTCTTCCTCAGATGATCAGTGATTCTGTGATGAAGTTTCTTCATCTGACGCTCCTGGCAGCCACATTGACAGCGCTGACTGTGATCCCTGTCATGACCCAAACCAGCCGCTGGCCCAAACAACCAATCACTAAGAAACCCCCGGCTGCCCCGGGCCCCGCACCAGGTCGACAGGGATTCCGTCCCACCCCCAGTGGCCCCAGCATGTCCAGCAGTGGTGGGACAGCAGAGACCACTGAGGTTATGGAGTCCTTATCTCTCTCGCCCACTGACAGCACCACTTTCCCTGGTGATGCCTTCCCTGAATACCTTACTGACTCTACAGCTCCTCCTGGTGTCCCACACGGGAACTACAGCCTGGACTACAACGAGTGTTTCTTCAACTTCTGTGAGTGCTGCCCTCCGGAGCGAGGGCCTCAGGGGCCAGCAGGACTCCCGGGGTTGCCAGGTAACAAGAAAAAACAACAACAGGAAGCGGTGTGCATTGAGGATTGTCCCTGACTCTCAGAGCAACCTTTCTCTATGGACCAGCACTGTCTTGGAGCGCTAAAATTGTACAGCTTAAACAAATTAGCTATATATCTTAGCCAGTAGATGCTCCAATGACAGCATTCTCATTAACATACTATGGTATGTTATTACTGTGTTTGTAGTAAAGATTTTATTGATTTCACAGGGATTTAGATACTAATAACCTAATCTACTACTAACACGATCTAAATGGTGATCTGGGACCTCATCAAAAGAATTGAGGTTTACACAGCCGGTGAATAACACAGGTTAGACCAAAGTGAGGTAGACATGAAGATGTGTGCTTAAACACGGAGAGTAGAAAAAGAACGGTATGCATTCATACAGTTATACAAGAGACAGTGATCTGTATTGTTTCGCGTGATCAGTGTTCTTAAATCTGTGTTTCAGGAACACCTGGGGAAAAGGGGGAGCTGGGACCAAGGGGCCCAGAGGGACCAATCGGAACTCCTGGAGCTACAGGCCTAAAAGGAGACAAAGGTGAGCTTGTTGTCACCTCATACCAGTGACATCTACTGGATCCCAGTGACATATACTGGATTGTTGAATAACAGAAATGTTTTATTGTAAAGTCAATGCAGCCTGTCATATTATTAAATTACCATAATCCCCACATTACTGTACTCATCTTATTACTGTACTCATCTTATTACTCTACCTCCTCACATTACTGTACTC
>JAOVYW010074158.1:0-18742 GCA_025775045.1 Hiodon tergisus
TTTGTGTGTGTGTGTGTTTGTGTGTTTGTGTGTGTGTGTGTGTGTGTGTGTGTGTGTGTGTGTGTGTGTGTGTGTGTATCCCTGCTGGAGAGACTGATATCTAACAGATTTCTTTCCCGTCACAGTCCTCTCCACACTCCACACGGACAGAGGAGACGGACGAGACACACATCGTGCAACCCATCACTTGAGCCTGAGCAGGCTTGTTCCTTGTCTGCCCTCTCTCTGTGCTATTCTCTTGTCTCGCTCGACAACAGCTTCTTGGCTCGGTGCCTTCCGTGGTTCCTTGAGATTTGCTTTGTGCCATCTTCGCTGTCATGTTGTTATTTCCAGCGGATTGAGAAGAAGAATGAGCTCTGTTCAGAGGTCACTTGAAGACTGAAATATTCCACTTTTATGGAACGTAGATCATTTTTCAGCCCCTAAGGCAACAAGTGCCCAGTGGGAGGTATTTTTCACACAGATTTTATGTCGGCGCTGATCTGGAGAACTCGCTTAGACTCGAAAATTAAATAAAGCAATTTGATTAATGTGCGGTCAGCAGCATTGAGTATGATCTATGGCGGCCCTTGTGGTTAAAATAACGTGTGCCTCTAACCTTTAAGAATGGCACACGGAGGTGCAGGTCACACAATAGGAATATTGCTTTCACATCGAATG
Organism: Hiodon tergisus; assembly: GCA_025775045.1. Taxonomy (NCBI): domain Eukaryota; kingdom Metazoa; phylum Chordata; class Actinopteri; order Hiodontiformes; family Hiodontidae; genus Hiodon; species Hiodon tergisus. Next base: position 661 of record JAOVYW010074158.1, read on the forward strand.
TTATTTCTGTAAAAACAATGGGCTGTTTAATGTATCTGGGAAGGCGTACTCTTCACCCTGGTTTCCTTTCTTACACACTTAAGTGATACGTGTGAAGCTGAAAGGGGGGGAAAAAACCCTTTGATTTTAAATAGCCTGTTGTCACCGCGCAGCAAAACGTCTTACAAGAGCTATACATTTACGGTGCTTAGGCTGTGTCTAGCTGGTATAAACAGACAGAGGCTATTCTTCGTCTTCTTTTTTTTACAAAATAAACCAATGGACTGGTTCCTTGGGAAGGTTGCGCTACTCGCCGTCAGTGGTTAGTTTTACGCTGTGCTGCGTCACTTTAGGACGGGGATCAGACTTTTTTTTTTTTTCAGCCAAGCACTTACAATGATTGATGTAAAGTACTAAAAAAAAGTACATTTATAAAAAATATCAAACTATTTGGGTTTAAACACCCCCCCCAAAAATAATAAAGATAAGCACGGAAAGCAAACACGAAGGTAAACATTGTGGAGTGCTTTGTGTCACGTCTACAACCTGACAGCTGTCTGTTGAGTAGAAATACAGTTCACAGCGGGGTCAGTCAAAAAGGCTGTTTATTCTTCTACAACCCATTGTAGAATTTTTTTTTTTTTTTTAAAGTTTATTCAGTTTGTCTCAGTGGAAGAAAACATTTTTCCTTGTTGATAGTCAGGGATATATATAGAAGCCGGGGCAATGTGAAGGTATATGTAATAAGTAATTAGGAGGACGAAAAGGGGCTATACATGACGTGAGGCAGAGGGCGGCTTTGAGTAAATGTTTGGTTAACATTCAATGGCTATGGGGCTTATGTTCCATGTCATTGTTTGGCTCTTGATAAAAAACGCAAATCGGGCTTTTGATTCCAATCCCGCTGAAATTTGCATATGAACTGCGCGGTATGCGGTCATTGGTTCTGCTGAAACTTTACCCCGCAGGCTGGAATCAGTCAGTGCCTTTAGGGGACTGACAGACGGCTATCGGCAAACTCAGGGGATGAGGAGTTTTTTTGCTCTCGACTCAAATATGTGCTGATTGAAATGACAATGCTAAATACTTAAACCGTGCCGATTGAAGACTATTGACTTGTTATGGTAGATCTTTAGTGCATTGGATGTGCTGGAATGTCAGTAATGTAACCCTTTAACACGTTCATTTTCGTCTGTTCTAACTCTAACAGATAACGTTAAAATAAAGGTGAAAGCTGTGTGTCATTACAGGTTTGGCTAAAGAGATGTAAGGGCATCGAATGACAAACATTTTTTAAATCCTGAAAATACCGTGGGACACCAAAAAGGTGAAAAGTGACGTTGTTTTTTTCCAGAAGTACTGAACTCCGGTACCTTTATTCCACACTATATTTTAAATTTTCTCTACTGAATGCCTTTTGTATTAGAGCATCAACATTCGTTCCTGTGGGTCTGACTGATAGGTTTTTTCAGGTTTATCGGATCGGTTTTGAATGAGATTCCCACACACTTCAGAACCAATCTAGTGTTTGACCCCATCAAATGCTTTCAATCTGATTTGGTTTATGGGTAATTATTTTCATCTTACCCAAAGCCATTGGCCTGGAGTGAAAATAAGTGTATATCTCACTTCACCCCTAAAAGATTCATATCATCTTATTCGCTGTGTTGTCACCCTTGGGTAGCCTCCAAGAACTCTTCCTATGCCAGTACACAGTGACCACTGTTATTTGTAGGAAAACTTGGCTAACCAAGCAATTAAGTATTAAAATAAAATTTGACCAAAAACCAGTTAAATTCTGATGGATTGTTAGATTTAGCATTCATTTCCTATAGAATTTTATAAAAGGTGCTGAATATATATGGTGGTATGAGCAAGGTAGCTTACTTAGATTATCCCATGATTAAATCTTATACATGTTCCTGGGTATGGATCCCACAAAATAAAATGTTGGCCATTCTTCTTATTTGGGTTAGGGTTAGGTGGATAACACTGCGCAGAGTGTAGTAACTATAAAAGTAAGGCATACAAGTTAAAAACTTTAGAAGGATTTTAATTTAAGGGTGTCAGCTTGACAGACAGCAGTCCTTTTCTAATCTATCCTTCACTTCAGAAAAGACTATTAAAAATGAACCAAACATGTTTGTATCGTCTTTGTGGATTCCATGTGGGAGTGGCTTCATTAGTGTTTGGGCGATGGTGGGAGTGGCTTTAGTAGTGTTTGGACGATGGTGAGGAGTGGTTTCAGTAGTGTTTGGAATATGGTGCGGATTGGCTTGATTCGTTTTTGGAATATGGTGCGGATTGGCTTCAGTAGTGTTTGGAATATGGTGGGGTGCAATTGCGGACTCCCAAAACAAAGTGACCTCTGGAACAGGAGGCCGACTTCTGGATTTCCCAGCAGGGGGTGTCTGAGAAGGCTCAGTGAAAACCAGCTATTCTTCTGCAGTGCTTGTTTGTTTTTTCATCCATAGACAAACAGTTGAAGTGATGTGTTGTCATGTGGCCAAATGTCCACTGTGGTTTCTCTATGTGACTCAAGGCATCTAAAACAAGTTTGCTGGGATACTATTCTTGCGAAGACAAAATAATCTTGCTGTCCTCCGGTTTGATGTGTCCCTTGTATAAACACTTATTACATGCCATCACAAAGAAGAAAATACACTACAGACCTGGCTTTAAAATACGAGAAAGATGCATATCAAGGACGTAACTCAGGTTCGCGCTTATACCCACCAATATTAGACCCATTACCACGGAGTTACAACCAGGAGAAGACATTGTTAAAATTGGACACGACAGGATGTATCTCATTGGACCAATTCAAATGAGGACGAGACAATGGAGTGGTAAATGCAAAAGGCTTATCTCTTTCTCTTTCATGTGCAGTTTAATTCCAAATTCTGGCTTATTTCCCTGCCACTTGCATGTTTGCAAACCGTTGTCTTGACTATATCTAAGTTTTCCGATATTGTGTCTCAGCACCCCATTGCTTCAAAGCCCATTTGTGCAGTACCTGAAGGGGTGTGATTTTGGTCGACCGCATAATTAAGTGTTATCATACGGTACAGGACACTAAACTGGCCGTGATTGCAGGATCTACTAGATAGGTCTTAGATACTGATTGTGTCAATGCACATGTTTTCAACAGAAGTCAACAGAAATGCAGAAAGATGGGCAAATATAATGCAACCTAAATTAGGTAAACTTACTGTGACAGCTTTCAGTAAAACATTTCACCTCCAGAGTTTTCACGCTTGTGGTATTGTTACAATCCTCAGGCAACACCATGTAAAACCTGTGCAATTTGTGATCGTTTCCTCCCCAAACCTATAGCCCCTAAGTTGAATTTCGGTATAAAGCTGGATATTTAATCAATTAAGTCGAATAGTTGACCCTGTTAATGCAAGCCATTCTCTTAAAAGACCACTTAAATTATCTATTTTTTAAAAATACTCCGTATTGAAATGTCTCTGATTGTGCTAAATCAGCATTGAAAGTTTGTTTCAACATATAACATTAGCTACAACAGAAAAAATGACATAAATCAAAAAATTCTAACATTCTAACATTCTAAGTTTTGGTTAAATTAATATTAATATTGATATTAATATTGCTTTATGTACATGACTCATCTCGACTGCTCTGACTATGTTTTTCTAATAAAGTGAAGGGCCCTATTTCTACACCATTCATTCTCATTTTTTTGTTTTATAAATTTTTTTTTTTCCATGTTCACTGGACCAGTACATTCCAGGCTATTTGTATGAGTTTGGAAATAAAAATAAACAAAAACTTTGCAAGCAACTGATGGTGGATGCTGACTGAATGTATCCATGTGTCTGGATGCGTCTGGGTCCAAGTCGTAGTGTAAACAAAGGTTTGCGGCTGACCACTAAATGTTTGCGGAAGCGCGTGCCTTCTCTATCATGGTCTCTGGTAGCAGGATGCATCTGAACCTTTTGGACCGAGAAAGAAACTCAAGGGTCCAGGAACACTAGTGGTGATCTGCATGAAGTCCAGTCATGCCTGATTTCTGTAAAATCACCCTCTCGGCATGACGCCGGCCAGCCAGTATATAAAGGCAGGCTATGCGTTTAGCTTTTCACGCGTGACTTCACAGTGGATTTAAGAGAATGGGTATAGCAGTTTTAATAATGAAAGCCAGAGTCTGTTCTTGATTTGGCAACCAAAGATACGATTCACAGACTGCTACCATTTAGTATTGTGCTCTCGTTTTCCCACTAAACACAGATTTCCATTACTTCAGTTGCAAACATAATCCCTATTTGTATTTATATAGTTCCATTGAAAGTTTATTCTCATCATCCTTCTAATCTTTTCATACGGTCTCTGGTAGGAGCTGCTTGTTCAACTCTATAGTTTACATGATATAGATCAAATGGGTGTAGATTATTAAAACTTCTCTCACACACATTTCTAAATCTCAAATGCATAGAACCATCTGGATCAAATTTAGCCAATAACCTTGATGATCAAATTCACATATTGCATTGATAAATGCCCTCGCGGGTTTTTGAGTGACTTCATCTGTAGATATTTACCGCGCTAATGGATGAATTTCGTTGAATTAGACAGCAATACAAAAATTGTGTCAACACTTTTTCTACAATGTACACTGTTCGTCCGTCCGCAGGCAGTCATATGGAAGCATGCTGTGCTGTCTACAGAACCGCGAGCGTAGGGCTTTAGAGTGGGGTCCTGCTTCCAGAGACTCGCGGTGACAATCCGCCTGTGCGTTTCTGGGCGCATCCTCACATGCTAGCAAGTTTCAGTCGGAAGTGTCGTCAGCTGAAGAAGGTTTTACACGGCACGCATTTCTGCTCTGTCAGCCCAACGCCGCTACGCACTGAGTGGCGATACTAACGCACACACTACCGAAGGCGTTTGGTCAGGTAAGATCACCGGGTTCAGATGATCGCCCAGATGCTCACTGGGGGGACAGAGGGACTCAGAGGGACAAAGTACGGTGCCAGCCACGCCAACCGCGCATCCTGCCATCCATCGTTGTACAGAACGGTCATCTGGGCTGGGATGTTTCCACTCTGTCCTCTCACAGCCAACGCCTGTGGTACCCATCCTCCAAAACTGTGAGACAAGATAATCTCATTGGTTTGCATCAGCTTTTTGGGTATACTTTTCTGTGTACACAGGGCCCACAGATGCCTAAGTGTTACACCTTAGGTCCAGTAGTACGATGGATCGTGCCTGACACCATGATCTTGTTCTTAATTACAGTTTCTGATATTCATGTATAGTTTCATTATTACTGTGCTCCACGTGCTAATGATCTCCAGGTGCAGCGTAAGCCATAATGATGTATTTTTATAAACTTTCAATGAGCCACCTGACCAAGGCCAACAACACCCGGAGGGGTTTTTAAGTGTGGTTAACAGCACTTTGACATGCCAGGTTTTCAAATGCTAGTCAATGCAAGAGTGATGAATCACGTTTGAAGCATGGTCTTATTAGTGGTGGCGCAGATGTGTGAAAACAGCAGAACCAGCATACAAAAGTCCTGCAACGAAGGGAGAGAGATTGAGCTAGTTTGTCAGAGTGCCTTGGGTTAAGTTATCGCTAAAAGGAAATCCGTAAACCGTGTAGCTCAAGGAAAACATTCTTCCTTGAGCTAAGCAAGCATCTGCAACATTTCAAAGAGCACCGGTGTTTAGGAATTTAGACAATCACCAGTGCTTTCAGATCCCTGCTATAGGACTTTTATGGGTCTTTCCCCAGATCAAAGCATTCTGTTCTCTTTCCAGGTCTGGTGATTGGCTATTCTATGACTCCGCCCACCCTTGACAGCCCGAAAGAGGACCTAGTGATTGATGCCAATGACACATTGACCATTACATGCAGGTATGATTGACATATGTATGAAATATATATGAGTGAATACTTAAGTTTTATTGCTGGGGTGAATGCATGTCCTGTAAGGTTTGACACAAGTGTGAATTAATCAAAGGCAGGGTTACCACTAAACGTTGGCTTTAATAGCTTGTTGTGAACTCAACAGATGAACACAAGTCAGCCTGACTTTATTTATTTTAGATCCTGCCGAAATCTCCACGGTCCTTTCTTTCAAGAGTCCTTGAGATTAATTGTTTTTCTTGCAGTAGCAAGTACATGCCATTTGCAAGAAAAATAATATTGTTGGCAAATCTCTCCAGAGTTGCTCATTGACTTTGTTATGCATTGAACAAACACGCTTTGCAGTCTGAGTATTATTGCGGTTTGCAACCTTGTTATGGAGGAAATGTCTTTTGTTTTCTTCATTTTTGTCTCTGCCAAGTGCAATTAGATAGATGTGGATTATTTTAAATGGATTTATGATAGGGGAATTTTACCCAATTGAGTTTTAATGATTTATATCAGAATTGATATTTCACCACTCGTTTCCAAAATGTCTTTTTTTATAGCCCAAATGAACACTGGAAGTCAAAAACGGATTGTGTCCCACTGAATTCCAACATTAATTAAGCCATCTGTCACACATTATTTTTAATACGTTCCACTCAGAAGAGAGTACTGAAGAAATGCCTATCCCTAATCAGTTCCATTAAGTAAATGAGTGCAGTAACTCCTTCTGAACTTCAAATTACCTCCCAGAGCCTGCTCTGTAACATAAATCACTGAAATGAGAAAACATAGTGCATAGTTTAATTTTTTTTCCCTGTGCTTGTCCGTACATGAAGATAAGGCGAAGGGTGTGGTAAAAAGTCTGCTGAGTGTATGAGTTCAGGTTTTCTGTCATGAATGACCTACATCTGGCAACCCCGCCTCACAATGAGCGTGACCCCCCCCATGTGTGACCTTTCCCTCGGCTAGGGGACAACGCACACTGGGCTGGGCCTGGCCTGAGCTGAGCCTCACCGAGCAGGACGCGGAAGAGCGGCAAGACCGACCGCCGCCCACAGTGACCCCTGGCCAGCGGGCCATCTTCATCCGGGAGTGCCGGGGAGAACCCGGGGAACCCTACTGTAAGAAGCTGATGCTGTACGGCGCCCGGGGCAACGACACCGGCTCCTATCGCTGCTTCTACAGGGACATTAAAGCCGTCATCGACGGCACCACCGCCGCCAGTGTCTACGCCTTTGTCCGAGGTGAGCGCCCCGCGCGCTCCGGCTGTGGGTCCCCAGTGCGCACCAGGCGCCCGCACTTCGCCTTCGTCGACTCGTCCCTGCACATTACTGGCTGATTCCGCTCATTGATCTAGAGTATGCGGTTGGTCTTCTACGGAATGATTCAATTGCGTGTTTGAACGCAAGAACAGCGATTGGTTGGCTGAACCTAACAATCGTTCTCTATTTTACATCAATGTAGATTTCTTTGTGGGTATTTAAAAAAAATATTTTTAATGGATTCAGGTCTTAGAAACTTGGTTGAAAGACTATATAGTGCACTGGTTTTATATTATACCTATTTTGGGGCTTAATGTGAAATTCATTTTTAAATGTATTTATTTAGCCTGGTGAATTACCAAGGCAGTTTACTAAACTGAAAGACTCTTGCTAATGTATGGTAATATCACCTTCCAGTGTCCCTGCTCTATATTTTTTCAGCTAATCTTCTCTTGGAATGGCTCTTGTACCGCATTCTCGTTTCGTTGGAAGGGTACAAGAAAATAGAAAATATTTTTAGTGAAAATACAGTCCAGTTTAAATGGCGGCTTTACATCAAAGAATCTTCACTTTTAAGGTTAAAAACCTTTTGCATTCTTCAGGAAGTTGGCTAGTTTTTGAAAGCAGGTCTAATATCGAATAAACCGAAGAAATGCAGCTCAAAGCCAATATAATTTTAAATGGCTTAGCCCGACATAATTAAACAGTGGTCTCAGTCCGTCTCTTTCTTGAACCTTCAGATTACTGCAATGCTATTCGCTGAGTCTACACAAAGCCAATATTTCCTACTCTAAATTATGCAGGTGTCTGACCGGCCGCCTGTGAGATTTTATTTAGAGCCCTTTGAGTCTAGGTTATGTAAACTGCACAATTGGCTGTCCTGTAATTCATATTGTAGGACATTTTATGTAAAATGAATTTCTCATTCATTTGCTCTGCTCTCTCTGTCCTGGAATCTGTTCCCAGCATTTTTCCCAACTTTTACACCTTCCACAATCTTTAACCTTTTGGGTATAGCAAGCTTCGCACTCTGAACATAAGCTGTGTTTAGTTAACTCCAGCACAACAGACTGATTTGGATATTCGTCTGTGTGTGTGTGTGTGTGTGTGTGTGTGTGTGTGTGTGCAGGCATATGTTTTTGTTTGCGTGTGGGTGTTTGCGTTTGGGTGTTTGTGTGTGGGTGTTTGCGTGTGTGTGTGTGGGTGTTTGTGTGTGTGTGTGTGTGTGTGTTTGCATGTGTGTGGGTGTTTGTGTGTGGGTGTTTGCGTGTGTGTGTGTGGGTGTTTGCGTGTGGGTGTGGGTGTTTGTGTGTGGGTGTTTGTGTGTGTTTGCGTGTGTGGGTGTTTGTGTGTGGGTGTGTGTGTGTGGGTGTTTGCGTGTGTGTGGGTGTGGGTGTGTGTGTGTGTGTGTGTGTGTGTGTTTGCGTGTGTGTGTGTGTGTGTGGGTGTTTGTGTGTGTGTGTGTGTGTGTGTGGGTGTTTGTGTGTGGGTGTTTGCGTGTGCTGCTGTGGGCCCTCATGAAATCCTCTCTAATTTCTCCTGACAAGGTGCAAAAAAGGTTTCCACAGATCTTACCAGGGGTCTGATCAGAAGCAGCTGAAATCACAGCCATAAAGAGGGATGAATGCATCCACTGCAGGGTCAGATTGGTTGCATGTGGCTTGGGTTAGCAGACTGGACCTCTCCAGGTGACCCCTGTAAAGCCGTCCGCTTCCATCTACCACTGCAGTGCCCAAGTCGTTGTGTTCCCTAGTTTCATAGATTATAATAACTACGCACCTGATTGGCGTGATTTATTATAAATGTTGTGACTCGGTGTGCATGGTTTTCCTGTATTTAGACCACTCCAGGGTCTAAAGCCTATGTTTAGGAGATTTTCTTTTCTTTATGACAGCTTTTAAAAAGATTCCTTTGTGCAGTGGGGAAAGATTTAACGTAGGAAGCGTTTTGAGAACATTGCTCGCCTGGTGGAAAAAACGGCCCGTGCGTGACACCTGCGGGGCGGTTAGGGACGGTTTTCAAGAAGCACCGTGCAGGCGGTAGACAGTTGGCGGAGGTGTTACGAGGAACGTTGGAGCTGCTCGCTGTCCCGTCTCAGCGAACGCTTGGATGGCGGCGATGACGAATTGGGCGTAGCGATGGGATCATGACAGCAAGCATGAGACGCTGCGAAGCAAGACCCTCTCTCCAGATGGAGCTGATTGAGAAACAATGAAAGCTTTTACAGCGGGGGAAATTGAATTACCTGCGAAAAAAGCCTGCCCCATCTTTGTTTCCCAGATCAGTTCAAAACTGCTCGTAAATCAGTTTGCTTTAAGACCTTTAAGACCTTATCCAGAAATGTGTGAAATGGGGATCCTGGGAGGTTATTTTCCAAATATATGTTTCTATATGGAACACCAAAGCATGTGTCATTCTTTAAACAGGTAGGTTAACACTATTAAACAATGAAAACGGCATTCTGTCTGAACTATGAAATGGGTGGAGAGGATATAATTTTTCATTAATGACCCCAGGGCTGCTTGACAAATCGACTGGTTTAACGAAACGCTTCTGTTCTTTTAGACGTCCAACAGCCCTTCGTCATGAGAAGCAACAGGGAATTCGAAACTATCTATGCCTCAAATATGGCAACACACATCCAGGTGCCGTGCGTGGTGGCGGTACCCGACCTGAATGTCACTCTCTATGAGGTAAGTCACTTTTTTCCGCTCATCAACGTCACAGTAAGGTTGTCTCCAAGAGTTCTCGTCTGTTACTGTGCCGACGTTTGAATGACTTTTCTCCATGTCTAATATACTTCCTCACAAAGTGCAGAGTCTCCCTGTAAACCAGGTATATGACATGCGGTTATTCTAGATTCGTTGACACCTGTTGAGAACATTGTGCTGTGTGTGGGCATTTCCGCAGATGGGGGCCAACCCTTCTCCGGTGGTGGACAAGGAAGTAACGTGGAGCAACAAAAGAGGATGGACAATCCCTATTCAGGTTTTATACAACAAGGCCTTCATCATAGGTTTTCACTGCAGGGCTGTCCTCCTCGACAAAGAGTACTTCTCCTCAGTCTATCTTGTGCAGCTTTCAGGTGTGTGGAGCTGAACCAAATGGGTACCCTATCAATGACCAATGAGATGCCACGCTTTCTAAGTCACATGACTTTTGACTCACAATACTGGTTATGTGACCAAGCTCTGTCTCTCACATATACAACTTAACACAAATTATTCTACTGTGTCCAACAACAAAAAAACTGTGTGGGGGGCAGGGGGGATGAAAGAGTAATATTCCTTTGTAAACATAATCCTGCTTCACTCCTGTGATTTTGTAGTGAGACTCTTGTTAATCATATTTTATATCAGCATTCAACTTCAACAAGGTTCACACGTTGATAACTGACACAGTAAAAGTTGCATTTAAACCGGACGATCAGCTGAGGTAAATGGGGATCATGATAATGATATGATTAAGGTAGAAGTTTAGCATTTATTTTAAAGCTTCCCCCAGTATTTTGGTTTTGATGGAGAAGTCTGTTCTCCCCTCAAAAACAAACTGCGAGTGGCCTCGCTCTGCAGCAATATTGAATGAGGTCATCCCTCTTTCACTTTTAATCTAAAGGTAACTCACACTGTTTCACTCCGCTGGCCAAGGAAAACAGTTTTAATCAAATAGCCCTTAGGAGAGGAGGAACATGTAAAATAATTCATCCGCCGCGTTGGGCATGAGGGTCGACGGAGCGTGGATGTGCAAACAAACACCAGTTCACGCTGTGATCGAGTGTCATGTTCGTCTTTTGCTTTCAGACTCTTCCAATGTCAGCAGAGGGCCGTGTCTAACGGCGCAGCAACGTTTTTACATACAGTTTTAAAATACGTGCATGTGTGATAAAACTTTTTTTTTTTTTTTAAATGCCATAATGTCCTTTTGGTGCGGTGAACGTTTTAGGTTTGACAAATATGTGAGCAGGAGGGGACCTCATTAGACGAGACTAAGAGAAGGCTGGAGAGTGTAACGACTGTCCCTGTGTTCGCTGTCCTGCCCCCCCCCCCACAGGAAGCAAGATTTACGACTTCAAGCTGTTCCCCGAAGAGACGGTGGAGCTAATAGTGGGAGAACCCCTGGTCCTGAACTGCACTGCAGTGGTGGAGTTTAACACAGGGATGGAGTTCCAGTGGACATACCCAGGCAAACAGGTAGAGAGAGGCTGGCAGTGCGCACATAAAGACGCACAAGGAATTGCTCCAGAAACGAGATACATGTAACTGAACTATGTAGCATGCATTCATCCTTAAATGTCTACACATTGGCTGTTTTGAATGAACTTAGGGTAAAACACTTTTCAAATAAAGATCTTCAAGTAAAATGGAATACACAAATGGAAATGATCTACAAATAAACATTATTATTAATATTTGTATTTGTTTAAAATATCGTATTGTAGTATAATGCATGGTACCAGACCACAACTTAGTATATATCCTTACACGGGTCTCCCCCAATATACCCCCAGTGCCAAGCGTTATGCCGTGTTGTTAACGGAAGCCCTAGGATGTCGGGAAGTCTCTGACGTGATGCTTTACTTTGGACAGACGCAGCAGGCGAAGAGCGTGTATTCTGATCGCGTTTCGCTGGCGCACAACACGGAAGTGTCCAGTGTCCTCGTCATCCATAACGTCAACGTCACCGACACCGGCTCCTACGTCTGTTCCGCAAAAACCGTGGAGAAAAGTCTGGAGCTCACAACCCAGGTCATTGTGCACGGTACGACAGCTGACCTCTCTGTTTCTCTTTAAAGGCTCGCTCTCCGATGACAGCTTATAGATGTTGGGTATGATCGGATGACTGTCTGCACTCCACACTATAAAAACTTTTTAAGCCCGCTAATCCCATTAAATAAAATTTTATTGTATTTAATAGTGTTTTCTTTTTTTGTATGTATCTTATAAATCAAAGGATTTTATTTTTCGTACTGAACGTTACTTACTACTTGGTAAACTATTACTTTACTATTGGTAAAATACAAATAATAATAATAATAATTATTGTTGTCATTGTTATTATTAACAATTTAAAAGCTGAAATGATGGATATTTTAGCGGAATGCAAAAAAAAACATACTAACCAAAAAGTAATGGCTAACTGGTTTAGGCCTAAGTAACTATTTAAGCAGCTATTGATATTATCAACTGGAGTGGAATTCAAATCCATTACCCCGAATTAAGTTACTGCAATCGTTGAATTTAGTTAATGCGATAACAGTTTCTCTACACAAGGACCAATTTTGCTCTTATGCGGACTGATAAATATCAATTTATATGAATGTTATTGTTTATTATTATTGACATGAATAAATGCATATGCCGCAGATGGGACAGAACGAATGAACGGATTACAGGGTTACGGACAGGGTGGTGTAAAGGTCTCACATTGCTCATATCGGAGGGGTGGAGTAGCGTTCAGTGGAGCAATCCTTCATGGACTGTTGCAAAACCGCCTCTCGAACAGGGGGTGTGTCAAGAAAAGCATCGTTACGAAAGCCAGTGTGTTCTGGGCACAGATCTGGATGGGAGGAAAGACAAAAACAAGCACTGTCATGGAGCGTGAAGGGAGGATCAGTGACCACTGGTTGGAGTGGTTTCAGGAGGCAGACGGAGACGGATGATGGCTGTGCAGGTCCTCAGTGCACGGTGGTCCTACTAGGAGAATGTGATTTTATGCTGAAGAAAAATCAGATGTTGGGAAACATTTTAACTATTACCCCGAACTGTCCTGCCGTACCTGCCTCTGGAGGACGTGAGACATCACCTGCTGCACTATCCTGTACAATAAACAATAAATGTAAAGGGAACCATCATGTTGTTTAATAATTTTTTAAAAATAGAACAATTTTATGGCTTGGCCTGTTCATTAAAAGCTTTTTCAATCAGTATTTTAAAGCAAATGGGTTACGCTGCTGATGTAAAATCCTATCAGCAATACAAGGCCATCCGTTATATTACTTTTTTTGTAAAATAATGAATAGGCTTCATATTTTGAGGTTTTGTTTTAGTTCTTTCTTGATATGTCTGCAAGCTTTAAAAAAAAAAGAGTTTATTACCAGCAGTATCCATATCGTATAACTTACTTATAAGACGCACATGGGGTTATCCACAATCTCAGAAAATGATACGTAGTTGTCAGTTGCTGGGTCACGTAAATGTTTTGGTCAGTAAACATGTGGCCCGTAATGACTGTATATCATTCTCATATACTGTGGGGCCCTTACGATATACCATAAATCTGCTAATACTCTGCAGTACAGCTAAACGAGATGTTGTTTGTTTGGTTTCAGAAAAGCCCTTCATAAGTTTGGATTACAACGCTGGTCCAGTGGTGGAAGCTGTTGCTGGTCAGAAGATATTCAAGCTTTCCGTCAAGGTTTCGGCTTATCCCATGCCAGAAACACAATGGTACGTTACTTCATTTACCGGTCATAATACAGATCTGACAAATATATGGAGCAGTGGTAGAGACTTTTCCCTTCAATAACCCGTCTGTTTCGCTACTTGGTGTCCTTTTAAGTTTAGAATACCAAACAGAAAACTGGGGGGTTCAACAAATCTATGGTCCAAAGCGTGCAGTTGCATTACTGGCCACTGTGTGATGTCTGGTTCATATTCAGGAGCATAGAAGAAAGAGGAAATTTTGCAGGATGTGTTACTGTGGATGTTTTCCAGGTATAAAGATGGAAAGTTAATAAACAGACGACCAGAGTTCAACAGGATGAAGTATCAGCACCACTCTCTGGAGATCAAGGAGGTGTGCCAACAGGATGCGGGGAACTACACCATTGTCCTTAAAAACAACGCCGCCCTGCTGGAGAGGAGGCTCAGCCTTACCCTGGTTGTAAACGGTAATAAGCAGAAAAGCCTATATGGAAGTTTGGCCCTCTCATTCCTGAGCTAAGGACCAAGTTATTGTCATTGTTAATGTGTTGACAAGGAAACGTTTGGAAGACAGCCAGAAAACTGTGTGTTGTTCGAGGGTCAGTGACCTCTGCAGACGTTCTGGGAGTCAAAGCAGTAATACATGAGGATTCTTATCCTGTGTTCTTGAAGTCCCCCCACAGATCCACGAGAAGGAGGCAGCCACACCCACCAACCCCTACAGAAGGGGTAGCAGACAGATCCTCACCTGCACCACGTATGGGGTGCCCGTCCCCTCCAGCATCACCTGGCAGTGGAGGCCGTGGGGCCCGTGTGGTCTCAACGTCACCAGCAGCCGTAGTCTGTAAGCCCCCGACACCTCCACCCTACCTCAGGCCTAGCTGGCTGGACCACTCGAGACCACTCGCGAAATGCCCAGGATATCACTAAAATATACAACGTGTCAGACCCAATTATTTCTCTCTTGATTGGCGTTTTTTTTTCTCCCAGCGCACCCTTCTGACGGCACCACTCCCGAGTTTGTTGGTTTAAAGTAACTCGGGCACATTCTGAGCGGTCTGTCAGTGGCTGTCAGTGCCTGCACATGTGCGTACCTTGCCATGGACTGAGCTGCGGTCATTGAACCAACGCGGGCCGGCTCTGCAGAATGTTCGCGCAAAGGCCGTCTAGTTCACGGCGAGTTCAGCACAGACGCTCTTTGTCTGCGTTGGCTCGTTGCCGCGGTGCTCACTGGCAGGAGGCAGATCCCCCTTATTTGTGGAGAGCTTTGTTTGTTTTTGCTGCGGTTTAAGCTGAAGCTCGACAATGCTGTGACAGCAGCTCTTCCATGTCCGTGGGAGATAAGTCAGCTGGGTATGGGACAGCGGTCTTGGGAGTGGGTGGGGGGGGGGGGGTGTAGTATTTTTAGCACTGGTGTGGAGTGAACCGGGATGCGCCGCGTGAGGAGTGATGCGCTGTCCCAACAACAGGAAGTGCGAGGATAGGGGGGCCCGGTGACATCCTGTGGCCGTGGGGCTAGGCATAACCTTCAGTGCTGAAAACTCCAAGCCCAACCTGCTTCCTCTTCCACACAGTGCAGTCCTTCCTCTCATCCTCACCGGGACGGGACGCATAACACCCCCTCCAGCCTCACCTGGATAGCTATCAAGCACACTGACAAGTCCAATCCAGATGTCTTCTAAGCCCCAACTCCCACAAATCTGGAGCTTGCAGGCTGGCTTCCCTTGCAGGCCCTCAATCCCTACCTGAGCCATCCTTGATTGCAGAAGCAAGACTTCTGCTGCATTACACCAGAATAACCCTCTTGTTCATATGAACAGAGATGACACATCACCCTTTGGGCTTCCTCTAAGCTCTTCACTCTACGCCCGTTTGGGAAAACTTTTTAAACACGATGCAGTTTGTATTGGGACATCCTCTTCTTCTTTTTTTTTTAATGACAACCAACCACTATGTTGACCAATGACTGCCTCGGTGTGTCCTCGGTTAGCCTCGGTCAAACACAGGAAGTGGCTAAGCATCAAAAAGGGCTTCCATGTCAGGGAGCAGCCGACCTGCGTATCCTTGCGCAAACAGACAAGGCCTACCGGTCACAAAGGATGTCGAGACTGGTCCTCATTTTTCCCCCATGGAGTCCCAAAGAAATCTTTAAATCTTTAAAATCTAAAGACACATGAAGTTTAGATCATGTTATTTTTTCAAATACTGTTTTGGGAAAAAATCCAACAACACAAAAAAGTTCAGACGAGACAACATTTTTGAAGATTGCATAAAAGAAAATGTTTAACGTCAGAAACAAACGCTATTTGTTTTTGTGGCCGGGTTTTTATAGGGTCCAGAAAAGCGAAATAGGGCGCAGACGGAGGGACCGGACCCCATCCTGTCAAAACTGGCTGGATATTTACTCAGACAACACAGTCAATGTCATAGAAAGCATTGACACTTGGACAGAACTTGTGGATGGCCGAAATAAGGTGAGTTTCATGTACCTAAAAACTCGCCGGAACCTCTTGTTGGTTTTATACCTTCAAAATCAATACTATTGCTCCCGGAGTTAGGTTGATGTTTTTTAAATGTGAATTAAGTTCTTTTTTTTTGCTTAAAAGTAAAAAGCACTCCTGCCGCTATGGCACTGCCTGACTTAGCATGACGCTGGTTAGCGAGTAGCCGAGGGAAACCCTGCTGGTGACTGCAGGATCCGTGACTGACATGAGCTGGAATCCAGTGAATTGGCCTCAGACTGCCCTCGGTGCAGGGCCTTTCCTGACTCTGCCTTATATTTGGGGCTTTTTATGTAAATGTCCCATGTAATGGGGGGGGGGGCTAGCAAGATGTCGTTTCCACATGAGAAATATTTAAAATGGTCTTCCTTTCCATACTTCCTGGAGGAAGTGGGAATAAACACACAGGGAGTGAGTACTCACTTCCTGTTTTCAGGCACACCTGTTAGGTCATTTCCTGCCGTGTGGGTGGAGATGGAAGCCGGGAAGGGGTGCTCGGGGGGGGGGTTTCAAACCATGGAAGCCTCCGGAAAAGAGGCAGCGTTTGCTTGTATGCTTGTAGCAAATACTGCTCATCTTTACCATACGCTCTGTATGAACCATGTGCTCCAGTTAACACAGACGTTTTTGTTCTCTGACAGACTGTGAGTAAACTGGTGATCCATAATGCCAGTGAGTCCGTAATGTACAAGTGCTCTGCTGAAAACAAAGTGGGGAGAGATGAGAGACTGATCTACTTCTATGTGACTAGTAAGTATCTCTAAGTTTACTCATTGTCTTTTGCTCCATCGGTGAATTGATCAGCGCTGGTCAACGAAGCTCACAAACGCAGATTCCTCCGCGGAATCTCAGTTGGCATACCTGCCACGTTAGTCAAACGTATCCTTGTCACCCCATCAAGGCAAACGTTAGGTCACAAGCCCTGATCTTTCTGTGCACATTTTCAGCAGACTCCTGAGCCTAGCTTTCGCACCATAAAATCTCAGTTTTCTTTAAATATCTTACATTCTTATGCCTCCGTAATCTCGTCTCGTCGACGTGCTTCATAAAGGGTCATGAATGGCGCGTGTGATGCTCATTCCTCCAGCTATACCAGAAGGCTTTGGGATTGAGATGCAGCCGGGAGAGGAGCCACTGGAGCAGGAGCTAGTCAGACTCAAGTGCAGTGCAGACAACTACACCTACGAGAACCTGCAGTGGTACCGACTGGACCCGCGGACCCTTCAGGATGAGACCGGCAAACCCCTGGTGCTGGACTGCAAGAGCGTCCACCTGTACGCTGACCCGCTGGACGGCGCGCTGTCTTTTGAGGCCGCAAGCAACAACTGGGTGCTGGACCTGAGCATTCCCAACATACAGCTGCACAATGAGGGCAACTACGTGTGTGAGGTGCAGAACCGGCGCAGCGGCGAGAAACACTGCCACCGCAAGTACATCCCGGTCAAAGGTCAGTGAAACATGCACGCCAATAAGGTGGCCTGAAACATGCATGCCAATAAGGTGGCCTGAAACATGCACGCCAATAAGGTGGCCAATGAAACATGCATGCCAATAAGGTGGCCAATGAAACATGCACGCCAATAAGGTGGCCTGAAACATGCATGCCAATAAGGTGGCCTGAAACATGCACGCCAATAAGGTGGCCAATGAAACATGCATGCCAATAAGGTGGCCAATGAAACATGCACGCCAATAAGGTGGCCAATGAAACATGCACGCCAATAAGGTGGCCAATGAAACATGCACGGCAATAAGGTGGCCAATGAAACATGCACGGCAATAAGGTGGCCAATGAAACATGCACGCCAATAAGGTGGCCAATGAAACATGCACGCCAATAAGGTGGCCAATGAAACATGCACGGCAATAAGGTGGCCAATGAAACATGCACGGCAATAAGGTGGCCAATGAAACATGCACGGCAATAAGGTGGCCTGAAACATGCATGCCAATAAGGTGGCCTGAAACATGCACGCCAATAAGGTGGCCAATGAAACATGCACGCCAATAAGGTGGCCAATGAAACATGCACACCAAT
>JAOVYW010074160.1:5708-18740 GCA_025775045.1 Hiodon tergisus
GCAGCCTGATGAGTGTGCACGTGGGAGATGTTATGTGGACACGCCCATCTATGACAAGCAGCCTGATGAGTGTGCACGTGGGAGATGTTATGTGGACACGCCCATCTATGACAAGCAGCCTGATGAGTGTGCACATGGGAGATGTTATGTGTGCATGCCTCCTCGACTCACCTGAAGATGATTTTGCCAATGACAACACGGGAGTGTTCTTATAATAACAGTGTAAAAATGTGCCTGGGTATCATTTCTAACCAAACCAGTCACGTTTGCTTATAGTCTGATGTGTGAGAAATTTGTGAAAGACAGACTGAACTACGGCACTCTATCACTGGGAACAGGCAGACACAGAGAGAGAACTAAACTGCTCTATCATGGATTACACGGGACAGACGGAGAGATAACTTAACTGCTCGATCATGGGACTGACCGACAGAACTTGAGAACAGAGCCTCAGTTACGTCTCTCTGCCAATCATGCTAATTATTTGGTAGGCGGAGTCCTGGAACCATGATGCAGGGGGCTGATTGATTAATTCTCCACACCTGGATCAGCCTGTATAAATTCCTGGATTTTGGAGAATGCTTCCCACTCAATGTGTGTCTCTGGTTTCACCACTTTACCATGTTTAGTGACATTATTTAGCATATGTAAGGTTTTGTTTATGTCTTGAAAGTCTTCAAACGGTAGCCTATATTTATTTAGATATCGCTGAGGATAGGCACACATGCACTGGTTTGGCTAGTCAATGGAAGACTTATTTTTTTTATTTTGGTGTGAATTTTAGATTAGCATTCCAGTTTAGCAAATTATTGTGTCCTTTTTGTCTACTTGCCCCATCCTTAGAAAAATTCATTTGAAGAAATGTTATCTATATGTTTCCTCAGAGGCAGTTTAGTAAATCCTTGTTTTTTTTAATGTACCTTTAATTGGTTGTTTTGTGGCATTTCTCTGGCTATAGTAATGTTGGCAGACTTCAGGCTGTAACAGCTCTATCAGGCTAACACTGGGGACTGATGGAGAGAGAAATATCAGTGATATCACTGGGGACAGTCATACTAAACTATACTGCTCTATCAGGTATAACCAACAGCACCGGCAGTGAGAACCACACCACTTCTTCAGTGATAACACTGTGGACAGATAGGGAGATGTGCCAGTGAGGAAAAGTGTGGAGGGCATTGGTGACACACTGGACAAATTGGTTTTAGTATAACAGTGTGTTGCATTGTTTAGTTTTTGTTGTAAGATTGCAGTTATGGATGAAGAACAAGGATTTGATTTGGTCTTTTAGACTGGACTTTGGATGACGAGTTTACATCTGGTGATTTGGACCTTGGTTTTGGGTAATTCCCCCTTTATTTGCCTTTTCTTCACCCACTTGTTTTACTTCCACTTATAAACGTTTTCTTCTAAGCCCTGGTTGATTAGATTTACTCCACTAGGTGGAATCATCCCACATCCTCAGTCCTGCTTACCTGGGATTTATAAGAAAACCACCTACTTGCAGTTGCAGCATGCAACTATGTATGTGTATGGTAATGATCCTTTCTACCAGTTACCAGTGCTAATTGGCTATCTCAACAAAGCAACAAATGTATTTACACAAACAATGCTTTTCTTTTGTGTTGGTGCTTGATAACAACACATAAAGTTGTATGACAGAGCACAGACAAGGTAATCAGTAGATACAAAAAATACAGTACTATAGAAAACACACAGGTAGTATATTGTTAGATTTGTGTCTTTGGTTGAAGGGAAGGGTTGACTTTCAGGCCTGCTGTGCATATGTGATTGAATAACTGTCGATATGTGTTAAGTGCCCGCTTTATCAGGATTTCAAACTTAACTGCAGCATTTAGCTGAAAACAAAAAGAAAAAATAAAAATAAAATTCGAACTACAAATGGCAACTTTATTGCTATAACACTACCTTTTTTCAAAGCTTAACACTGTGTTATTGTAACTTTAGCTTCGACCACAATAGCTTTTAAATGTTAGATCAGCAGCGTATTAATGTATTTGTATTTGGCTGCACACTGACATCTTTTAGTCAATTGTGCATACAATTCTCATGAAATGAGCTGCATACTTCACTAACTACATTGATGTTTGAACTATTTGGAAGGGGTCTGCTTCCCAGAGGGAATCCCAATGGAACCACAGGAAAACCGTGGCACCAATGAACTTTGGGAAATGCTGACCCATCTCTCCCTCTGGAGTCACTGACTTCCCTTCCTTACTCTAAAAATAAATGAAAGTGAACTGGAGAAGGCCACCTCTGCTCTTTAACCTCCACTCGAACCCTCAGTCTAAGACTGGGGCCAGCTGCTTGTGTCCACTGAATCTGCACCCGGCAGCATGACGTTGATTCTGGCAGGAGACAAATTAATCCAATCAGGTAATTAAGAATTTACTCACACTGTAAACAATCATTTCAAAATGTCTTGCAGCCCTAGAGCCGTGGTTTCAGCTCTGCCTAAATGATAGCTTTATCACTCAGGGGAAGAAAAAAAAAAGATTCTTGTTACAGAATGAAATTTGGATCCGATAAATTCTCATGAATTACTTTTTCTATGAAAAAAGGGTATATGCATTTAGTTTGATATTGTTGTCGTGAAATGAAAATATTAAATATTTATGTCTTCCCCTCCCCTTCACACGGACAAACTTTTTGTTTGATTTTTAAATATTTACATATTCCATTTTTAGACAGTCTTTTTTTAGCAATAATAAAAAATAAAAAACGAATTAGCTAACAAGAGGTACAACCGCCATCTGATGAAATTTAACATGAGATGAAAGGGAAACATCCGGCGCTATCAGAACTCAGGTGAGATCAGACAAACTCATCTGTTGTGTAGAGGGTAAAAGACGAAATGGAAAGATTGTCTTCTTTCAAAGTAAAAAATAAAACAAAACATATTTTAGAGAAATAAGCAGCGCCACGGACTGGGACGACAAACGTGACTCGGGACTCAACTGCATAAAAAGTTTGCATTGCGAGAGAAAGGAACAGGGAGGCTTCTTAATCTTCACAACAACAAGAAATTCTAAAAGCCTTCTCAGATTTCAGTCCTTTTCAACAGTTTTTATTTTGTATTATTTCATCACCCGTGTATATCACCGCCCCCTCTTTTTCATGTTCGGGACAAAGCGGAGCGGTTTGGTTCCAAGGCTATGGTGTCACTCACACATCTCCTCAGTCTCACTGTCCTCCTTCGGCTCGGTTTTACCCTGTTGATTGATTAAATGCACTTGTCCGTTCAACCCCCGTGGGGGAACCAATGAAAAGGCACAAGATGGCGCCACGGCAACAGCGTCATCTGATTCTCGTACCCCCACGGGAACAGCGGCTGGCAATGGCCCTGGCAGCAATGATGGAGACGAACCAGGCCCGCACCGCCAGCCATTGGAGTGACTGAGGTGTCGACCCACCCAGCCCCTACCAACTCAGAAGCTATCCCACAATGCCTCACGTCTTTCACTTCAGGCATGGGGGCTGTTCAACACCCCCTCCTACCTGCCCAAGGCAGCATTATTGGTTTCCAACAGGAGGAAGATTAAAGGGCAATAATGAAAAGTAAAAAGCCCGCAGCATGATTTCAACCACACCCTCTTCTCCAGCGCTGCAGGCTTTGTTGTATCATCATGAGCTATTTTCACATTTTTCCCTTTTACTGTGTCCACAGTAACATGACCCGCCCACCTCTCTGGATTATCAGTCTGTTTGAGTCATTTAGATAGCACAAAAGCAACCAGTGCACAATATGAACCCCCCTCACATAGTTCGTTATTGCATTTCCTACTCATTTCCCCAGGAAATTATACATGAGAGCACAACTGTAAACAAACGAAGACATTTGACCATGGAGGAAGGGGGCTGATTATAAAAGCACCCTGATTTCTCCATTCCTCATCTTACCCTTGACCTGTTGGCTTGTTGACATTAAGTCTGCAAATAGTAACAGAAAAAAAAACCTCCCTACTAGAGAGTGTATTGTTCTTTTCTTTAGGTCAGTGGCACTGGCAGGTGGGAGAAGGGGGTGGAGGGGCTGTAGAAGTTTCAGAGCGGCCATCGGGATTCCAGTGGAGAGCGGAGAAAGAAAAGAAAGAGAAAAGCTTTTAGGCCTTCCAGTGTCCGTGTGGGCTCTGTGTGTGGGGAACGACGTTATTGGCCCATCGGTGATACACAGGCCTGCTGCACAACAACACCACTGTGTGACTGCACCAGGTAAGGGTGGACATTACACCATCTGTTCATGGTTCCGCTACAGATAAATAGACAGGATCTTTTCTTTTTCTGTTTTTCTTTTCTTTTCTTTTCTTTTTCCCAAGCATATAAATGAAGCCTTGCACTCACACTTTCTCTCTCACACGCACAGAAAAACAGGGGAAAGAACAGTATTCTCCTTCACTGTGTCCTTTCCTTGCAGTTACTATCCGTGATGCAGGTTAGCTCCCAGCTCAGCTCGGATCCTTGAGTTTTGGGACAACCTCAGACCGCGGGGGGAGTGGACAAATCAATGGCCTGTCTACAGTTGCCACACCAATTCCCCCATCAAACCATAATTGATGACCCAACCAATCTCCTGGAGATGTTGACCATCAACCTTTGGAGACGCACAAAGCATTGCTATTTCCAAAGACAGTGAGAGTGAGAGAGAGCTAGCAGCCTGTCACGCATGGCAGCCCGTCACAGGTGATTACTGGTCAGTTCTCTGTTGTCCTCCGATCCCTCTCTTTCTTCTCTGACACAGATCTGACTAGTCTTATCCTGCTACTTCCCTGGGCCATAGGATCTTAGCTACATTTGTAACGAGAGAGCTGGGGGTTAATGTTTTTTTTATTTAATTTGGTATTTTATTCCTTTGCTCCCGCGGCAGCGTTTCGACAGTATCAAATCCACACAATGTGAGTTTTATTGGTTAGAAGGGTTCTCTGATAGGGCTAGCAATGAAACTCCTGACGTTCATCTCATAGGCCAGGCCATGAAAGTAGAAGAAATTTCTGATATAAAATCCAAAATAATATAAAAAGAATGTTTCATGTAGTCACTAATAGTTTTATATGTTTGTATTTTAGGCATGCCATATGGAATAACTATATGTTCAATTAGAAATTACCTAAATTGTGTGGTCATTTATTAGTTGTTCATTTCGTAAATATTGGCTTCTGTTGCAGTATTCACAGGTGTACTGGTATACTGAAAGAGTTTTTGAGAGCATTTCCCAACATTTATAATATTGCTTCACAGTCTTCATACCAAATAGCCAACAGGGACCATGCGGCACACACCAGATGGTTTCCTCAGATTCAGTTAAATGACACACTTAACAGTGCAGTTCCCTTTGCACACATAGCACAGGCCACGAATCACCTCTGCTGTGTAGCATGTTCCAACACCAAATCTGCCCAGGTGTTTCTGTGCAAATGCATGTGATGATTCTCAAAAGCATATGGCTAAATTATTAACGTTTCTTTACTTCTGAGTGCAAAAACTGAAACAAACAAAGCCTGGTCTGGTCCCCTAGGTTTGTTTGTCTTGCTGTGAAGCCTGTCTCGGCCTGTTGGCTATGCCCTCCAAGTAAACCAGCCATGTTTTAAAAGAGACAGGAGACAGGAGAAGCCGGGTCATAACTGACCCGTTACTGAG
Source organism: Hiodon tergisus (assembly GCA_025775045.1). Lineage (NCBI taxonomy): Eukaryota > Metazoa > Chordata > Actinopteri > Hiodontiformes > Hiodontidae > Hiodon > Hiodon tergisus. Next base: position 11,361 of record JAOVYW010074160.1, read on the forward strand.
GGCTCTGGGTAAATAAACCTCAGACTCGGTCATGCTGCGGTCATGGGGGAATTGCAAAAATAATGAGACCAAACAGGACAATGGATGAAAAGCAGTGTTGAAGCACAATATTATGATTATAGGCCAGGTGGTGCTATGGTATAGAACAATGTTCAGGAAGTCATGTGACATACGTCTTTCCCTGCAAATTTCTTTTCCTTCTCAGGCGGATTTAAGAGCCCTCTGATCTGCAGGATGCATTGCCGATCCATCACGCTTCTTAATGTCTTGACCCTGGAAGACCCTGGCAGCACCCCTTCCTGGAGTCCATAAAAGCCACTAAACTACCAGCAAAGCTGGAAAAATGACTGGACGGAATCATATGGGGCCGATACAACAATGAATGCAGGCTGCTATGCGTACTGTGGGATCTCTGGAGCAGTAGCCAAGTTCACATGTCACATTTTACTACAGCTTAGACCTAGACCAAAGGCCACCTTGACGACCCTTTGTTGCAGTACCACAGGAAGTGTTGCCATCTCACAATGGCACGTTTTTGGTGTATGAGGTTCAAAACAGAAACAGTAAATGACGATGCAAAGAAGAGGGAGACAATGCTGAGAAAAAGGAGTGGGTGAGATTTATGGGGCAGGGGACATGGTTATGCTCGCATAGATAAGGCATGATTAACCGCTACCAAAATCCCAGCCTCAGAGCGTTGATTCAGCCAGCAGCTCAGTCATCAGCCTGCTAATGGACTGGGAGTCCAACGGCATTGTTTCAACGCGGGACTCCAGATGTTCCAAATCGGAATCCCCCCCTCCCTCCCAACGTTACAAAAAAAATGAGCAAACGTCAAAACACAGCTGCAACCTGTGAACCTTGAGTTGCCAGACTGGTCCCTCTCCACTGAAACTCAATTACAATGGTGACTCGCCGATGATGGAAGAGGTTCGGCTTACAGACAACTGAGCAGAATGCGCTTTCCCTCCTTTATTTTGTTCTTTATTGTTTTCAATATAGTTTACCCTGATCCTGGTTCACTGTTGTCACTACCCACTGCTGCTCATCAACCACACAGCTGCCTAACTAGTGTCAACCTCTCCAGATACTCCAATGTACTGCTCTCCACTGTCTCCCAGTACCAGTGCACATAAGGTATAAAGCCGTGGTGCTGACATTGCAGGCGTCAAAGGTTTGTCTCCACGTTGCTTGCAGTCACTGTGATTCTGACCAATCAGCAGTGGCTGGTCATCTGTCTGTTCGTTGGAATGGTGGTACCGTCTCCTGGAATCGGTCATGGAATCGGTCTCTTGGAATCGCACTGCCTTCTTTCCAACTTGTCTCTCACCTCCTAGTTTTGTTTCCTCCAGTATCGCTTGCGTTCTCATCAGAAACTTTGGATGTTGTCGTACTCGTCTCTATTTTCTGAGAACCCTCTGATTGCACTCATGTTTTTGTGAAAAAAAGCAGCAAAAACTGCTAAAAAGTAGCATATGAAAGATGTGAAAAGCCTAAGTTGTCAGAGTGACAGAGCTGTTGCTGTATAACATACAATATAAAGCAAAAGTATGTCATGCCAGGACTTACATACACAAGTGTCACAGTATATAGGTTTAATACCTGATCAGCGCTGGTACTGGGTGTTGGTTCACCATTAGTGGCCAGAAATGCACATTGGCATAGATTCTATGAGATTATGGAACTCTACTGGAGGGGTGTTTTGATGGCGGTGGTGGAGAGGGCTGTCCAAACTCTCCCATAGATGTTCAATTGAGTTGAGAACTGGTGACAGCGAAGGTCATAGCATATGACATTACATCAATTCACCAAACCATTCAATGACCCCCCGTGCCCTGTGGATGGGGGCATTGTCATCCTAGTGACCCTTCCATCTTCTAAGGGGACAAGTGGACTCAAACCATGCCAGGGAAATGCCCCCACAGCAATAGAACCTCCGGACTCCCTCATTGCAGTGTTTTCCTTTTTATTTGTCACCCGTCTGTGTGTATATATATATATATATGAATAAAAATAAAAATAAAACAAATAAAAATGCATATAAAATCTATACATATGCAGACTAAATTATTAAAAATGCTAATAATATTAATAATAATATATATAGACTAAATTATTTGAATAAATAAAGCCTTCAATCAAAAGTTATAGCCATCACCTCAGAGAGCCCAAAGACTTAAATGACCAAAAAATTATAATATTGATGCAATGATACTACCTTACTTGCAAATTCAGAGGCAGTTCTCAGGGTGCACGCACACACGCACGCACGCACGCAGACACACACTCTATCCAGGTCATCATTCTCAACTCCCACTTGGCCATATCAGCATTATAAGGTCATGATTTCCATTGTCTGTTCTGCTTTCCATCTGCTGATTGCCTTGTGCCGGAACATGTTAAAGTGAGTGACTGTGCTTGTGGTTAATTCACGTTGATTGCAGGCCACAGCATGAGTGCATATTAGGTATGTAATGAATACATCATTACCGTGTCCAATTTCCAGTGAATTTGAGGATAGATTCTCGAGTTAGACTGTATACATAACATACTTCTTTTGCATGCTAAAAGGTTTTCCAAAGCCATTAGACTAGAGGAGTAGAAAGGTATAGCATGTCACAGTCAAGGCACAGCTTGCTGAGAAAAAAACAGGACTGCATGCGATGCTCCGGAGCGTGTAATCAGGACGGAATGCGTTTGGTCACGGTAGGGATGAGATTATTTAAGTGTACTGTATAAACAGTCATCTAGGTGTCATGCAGTTTCCGTGCTGTGAGAAAAATGGGCTTCGTGTCAGATCATCACAGCTGTGCCGAGAGTGACAAGCATGTGGAGTGTTTATTAAAACGTACAGTAACCCAAAATGAAGGATCAGAGATGAACCTCGAAAGGGCGGTTTACATTTTAATCTGGTTTAAATTTGCGCTGGAATTTGAAAGAAACTTAGGTACAGGAGTTCACCTGCAAGCAGTGTTGTTGTTCATGATACCATTTCATCATATCCCGCATCACATTGTGTGTCTGTTCATGTATGTACCTGCCTGTTGTAAAGACTTGCATGTGTGTGTGAGTGTGTGTATTGCCTTTTCCTCAGTGTATATGTGATGTGGATACCATGTTGATCAACTTGGTTACCTTGGTGTTATCGTGCCTTCCCCCTGAGGGGCCACCAACCCCAGGAAGTTCTGAGTCTGCTTTCCCACCTCTTTTCCACAATCGGATAAAAAAATAAGCTTACTCCTCAGAGTACCAGGAGGCATAGCTAAACTTTACCTTTCCATCGCTTTCTGAGCCCAGAGGCATAGTTAAACTGTACAGTTACATCCATTTCTGTGCCCGTAGGCATAGTCAAGCTTTACAGTTACATCACTTTCTGTGCATGTAGGCATAGACCAACTTTACAGATTAATTACTTTCTGTGCCCAGAGGCATAGCCAATCTTTACAGTTACATTGGCTTATTTGGCTGGAGAAAACTTTATACTATACATTAGCCCCTAACAACTCATTTATTTTCTGCCCCCACCTCCATTTCAAACGAAGGCTTTTGTGCAGGCTCTTAAAGACTCACTCCCTTTAAAGAAAAAAACTGAAACAAAAATATGAAATGCTTTCTATGAAAAGAAACAGGAAGGATTAATTAACAGTGTTCTCATTCTCGAAGCACAAAACTGATTCAGAGCTGATAAAAGTCTTTCCCACCCATCCTACTTCCTACCCCTGTGATCCCTCCCCTGCCGATGTTATCCTGTAGACCAGCCTTTCTCAAACTTCTTTGTCCTGAGGATCAGTCATGTCAGGCTTTTGGGTTGCAAGGCCCTCTAGGCCTACGCACACCCTCCCCCCAACACACATGCCCCGATGGATTGATAGATATATAGATAGATGTTGTTATTATTATTATTATTATTATTATTATTATTATTATTGTTATTGTTATTGTTATTGTTATTAGTAGTAGTAGTATTAGTATTCTTATAAGAATTATTATTATTATTTCAATAACCATGATTATTATTATTATTATTACTATTATTATTATGAAGGGCCTATGCTTGTATAAGAACAATTATATAAAGAAACCTATAAAAGGAGTGCATTGGCTGAATTTGAAATCATTGCCAAATAACCTTCTGTTGGGATTTGCCATCATTGCAAGTCATGTAGTCAGTATCGATTTTAGTATTAATTTGGGGCGTTTCAGTTACCATTTATGGGCAATTATGGGCGTTGGGTGGGACAAGACGGTCGCACATGTACGCTAAATTTCGAGTAGATTGTGATTTATAAAGGAAAACCAGCGTGGGATGTGCGTGCGCACTGTTTTATAAATCCGAATATTTTTGTGCGTGCGCACATTCTATGTTTCGTTCGTTCGCAACATTTTCAGATGAATTCTACACACTGTTTTATAAATGAGACCCCAGGGCTTTGTGGACCGGCAGTAACATTGTCACGGGAGGCGCCGGTCCGCGGCCCATAGTTTGAGAAACGCTGCTGTAGACCAAAGAGGAAGCTTATAAATAAAAGTTTGCGTAGCGTTTGTGTAGAACAGAAAAAACCAAACAAAAACACACGTATCCCACACACCAAGGCAGATAATGAGGGAGAGATTCCTGTAATTCTGAGCTCTGGTTAGAGTATGCAGGCAAGAGGGCCCCACCAGATTTTACAGCTAGGAATAAGGAGTGAGAAAAACTCCCTACTGGTCACTAATGAATGTATTATTCCATAGGGTAATACACTCCAGTAATGAATACGCTGTAATGAGCATTATGGAAAGACAGGAATTCAGGTGCCTCTATGTGAAAAGAAAGTCATGGCATGGATACAATTTCACAGATATCCATTTAAGGAAGAACTAATTTAATTACCAAATTTACGGTAGCACACATTGATTTTATCCACCAAGGACTGGAATTGTGTTTTTTTCTTTACAAAGAAATCTTCTCAAGCAGGGCAAACAGCAGTGTCTCAAACAGGTATTCTACTCTAAAAAAACTAAAACAGAATGATGCTTTGTTAAAAGCTGAAGTTTCTTACTCTGTTGCTCAGCACCTCCAGGTTCGCCTTCACAAGTCAGAGCGTTCTTTGGTTCTGTGGACTGCCCCCAGTCATCACCATGTTGGATGGGGGTGGGGTGGCGGGGGGGTGAAGCTGTTTGGTGAGGGATGGCCCTAAAAGACGATCACAGATCCCCAAACCAGGACAATCACAAGGGGGCCCATGCGTACTCTGGAATGCGGCACAAGAACTCAGGTTTCCACGGGGCCCATGAGTTGTCTGTGTTGTTTTCTGTCCGTCTACTCCACCAGAGGATGTCCCCCTGTGTCCATCAACGTTTTCGCCTGCTGGATGATAGCTACGAGCAAGCCTCGGCCCCATGGTTGTGATGTGTTCCATGTTCTCTTCCGGGAAGCCTTGTGACAGTCTACACTCAGCAGAGAAGAACACGGTGAGCATCATCAAATGCAGATCTAAAATAATCCCACCCTTGAGCCTTCAGCTGTTCGCTTAGGAACAAAATATCATCATCAAATATTTAACAACAGCAACAACCAAAGCTAGATGCTGACTTGAATTGGAAAATACAGTCTTACTGAGTTTTATAAGCATCTGCAAAAAACAACCCTGTCTCCAAGAAAGGCCATAAATAGTGTGTGTGACCTTGGACAAAAGGAAAGATCATGTAGAGAAACTATATGCAGATGGGGCAATGCCTATGGACGACAATTGATTCACATCAGAGAGTGGGAGCCCGAGCTGGCCCCAGGGTGTCCTCTTGTGTGTCCATGACAGCGACTTGCTAGAAAGAGCCCTAAAAGGCGCCTGTAACACAGAACTCAGAATGACTCCACCTCCCCTACATCAATCAGGAGAAACAGACAGAGCTTATGCTGAAAATGCATGCATATTTCTTTTTGGGGCTAGAGAGTCAAATGAAAGTGTCTCTGAACTGAAAGTAGCTGAAAGGATCATAGGAAGAGAAGTTTGAGAGTAAGCCAGTCAGTTCCTCTCTATGGCACCCTGTCCTGTCTCAAAATCTATCCTGACAACTTCTAAAGTGCCGTAGAGACAGCAGCCCCACTGAAAGCATGAGGTTGAAGGGGAGTGGGGGGTGGAGGGTCCAGAACATAATCACAGGGTCCGGCCTTTCTGTAAGGAGTGAATTGTTCCGGACTGAGTTGTGACAAGTGTTTCTGTGTTCAGCTTTTAAAGTACTGCACTGCATCTCTCGTCAGTTGCCTCTGTGCCTCTATATTTTACGGGAGAAATATACAAAATAAAGGAATTTATGCCGAAATGTCTGGCATTTTTGCATAAGCTACACAGACTGAACCCTCTTGACTGCCGTAAAGAATGCTATAGCTAGTGCCACTCTACAAGAAAATCGAGGAAACAAAAACCATTTGCTGATACTCTCTGACCCCGCCATCTCCAGGGAGTCTAGTGCTCTAGTACGCAACCATGGAAACCAACAACCTCGACCCACTGACCCAACCCCTCTCTAACTGACATACACTCTGGGTGTCAGCTGACCTCCAAGCATAGGTTCTTTAAACCTGACATTACCTTTGAATCCCAGTTATTAATTGTCACGTGCCTAGTTCGGTGGTGGTCAGAGACAGGGAGACAGGATTCGCCTTTTATTGGGCATTTTTAACCAAATCAACAAAACAAATAAGTAGAAACTCAAGAGAAATCACCCACATTGGGGAAAACCAAAACAAAACATCTTTTCCAAAATTTCAGCTTAAATAATAAACCCTTCAATTTCCAAACCATAACAACAAAACCCTCAACATAAACACAGCCACAAACCACAGACTTTTCAGTCTAACTTACCTTCTTCCTCAGCCAGTACTGCTGGAACTCTTTCTGAAAGTCTTTCATTTCATGCACCTGAATGTCTCATTAGTGAGACACACTCAAGTCCGTAAGGAGGTCTGTCAACTTGGGCGTGGCCCCCGCTGCTTGGCTGTCCGTTAACGCCATTCTGGACGTTTTTCAAGGGCTCAGGAGTGTGGCTCCAGGCTTTGTGTCACAGACATGCTACTATCACTAACATTGCTGAAGTGGTCTTGAATGATGTTCCATCGCCTGGTGTGTGTTTCTGTGTGTGTGTGTTTGTGTCAGGACTACTCAATGTTCACCTCAGTAATAAAAATGAAAGGTGACACAACCAGCAACAAAACAACAGTTACAAAGCTACAAGTCTGTAAGTTCTGGAAAAAAAGCTATTTTATCCCTACCACTGTGAATAATTTAAATAAATGATACAACACACTTTTTAAAATCAAAGCTTTGAAAGAAAGGAAGGAGGCAGTAACTATAGAAAGTGTGTGTTTTTATAATACCGAACACTACTTCTGGATTCAGC
>JAOVYW010074161.1:6839-18738 GCA_025775045.1 Hiodon tergisus
GTATGACAGAAGTCTCCGGTCTGCAACAGGCACCATAAGAACTGTATGACAGAAGTCTCCGGTCTGCAACAGGCACCTTAAGAACTGTATGACAGAAGTCTCCGGTCTGCAACAGGCACCTTAAGAACTGTATGACAGAAGTCTCCGGTCTGCAGCAAGCACCATAAGAACTGTATGACAGAAGTCTCCGGTCTGCAGCAGGCACCATAAGAACTGTAAAAACGGAATAGGGCTAAATAACATAGCATTATTAGCAAGCTAGCCAAGCCATTTCACTGAGCAGTTTACATGCTAAGCAATTTTTATGCAGCAATTTTTTATGCATCTGTTTTCCCACAAAACTGCCTCAAAAATCGGATCTGAGGTCACAGGGTGCTGCATCCTGACCTAGCAAACACAGAGCGTGAGGCAGGGTACAGCCAGGATAGGCCCCCGGGCCATCACAAAGCAGGCGACATACAGACACAAACCAGATTCTCCGTGGAGTTTGCGTCGAAATCTGATTGCAACAAGCAACGTGAGCCGTGCTTTTAAAAACATATAATCTAAATCTCAAAGAGCACGTGCCGTGTGAACGGTAAGGTGCCCAACCAAAAACAGTCGGGCAGGAACGTAAGATACCACACTGGAGGAAACACAGAACGAACCGACCAGATTTAGAGCCAGGATCCTGGGCGGAGAGGCACCAAAGCTAACAGCTGACTTGTGGCACCGCCCCTGGCCTGGACAGACGACGCGCTCACGGTCCAGCATCACTGAGGCACAGCCTTTGTTCTTCACCCTAATTACGCCAAGTACACTACACATGGGATAGGTTGAGTTCTGCAGTTAAGCGTGTCAGAGGAACAGCTGCCAGTGCCCTATCCACAGTCTCCCCATCTCAGAAAAGCATTACTCTTCCCAACGTGTGAGCACCTCACGCTGGCGCAGAGCGGAGGAAATGAGCTGTGTTCTCCAAGGAAGTAAACCCATTCATCAGGACCGCGCTCCCCCCACCGCCGTAAATAGCTCCGTGTTTTAACCCGTCGTGCACCCCTGGGGATGTGGAGCCTGGGCTATGTGTCACAGGCGCCAGCAACCGTGTGGCACACGCCTTGCTTCACGGAAGGGCCCGTCAGGTTGAGTTCTTGGGTGGCTAACTGAGGAAGGTGTAAAACGCCGATCGTTCGGTTTGGTTCTGGCGACAGTTTGCCCTAACAATCACAACAAGTAAGACGCCGTTTATAGTTGCTCAAGAGTGTTTTTCCTGACAAGTCAGTATCAATCAATCAGCAGTTTCGAACAATCCGTGCGAAGAATCGTCAGTCGTTCAAACAATCCATGCGTCCAATCATCTTGCTATTATCAGCCGTCATTCACTTTTGCCATGCTTAAAAAATGTGAAGACACCAATGTTCGGCTAAATGCGGTGCATCTGTCTGTGTGCGCGCTTCCCTCCGATGTCCAGTTCCCAAATCTAGCCCCCGACTGTCTGCACGCCACTTGCCAACTGTCCAACGACAGCGCGTCCCCGGGGGACACGAGACGCACGGCAAGCAAAAACCTTGGAGGAGCCAAAGAACAGGGAGTTCTGCCCCGGACTTGTCACAAGAAGGTTTGCAGGTTAAAGTCCCAGCAGCGGAAGGGCTGTTGTGCGAGGGTTTTACTGCACGAATGAGATAAGATCGTGAGTGAGTGAATAGTATGTAACATTCCCAATCCCAGGGATTCGTGAATGGTGGGAGACAGTTGTACTCTGTCGGGAATGCTGCTGTTTTAAGGGCCCCACTTCCACAGGGTCTGTATAATATTTGTCATGTCATCCCTTGGTAGTGTCCATTCCAGGGTATACCTTGATTGTGATTGATGGTGACGGGGTTGAAGTAACCGTGCGAAAAGTACCCTCTTGTGTGCGGCTCGACAGCCCGGTGCAGTGACGTTGGGGTTTGAAACGATTTTTAAGTGATCGCAAATCGATTAAAATGTGAAAACTCGACTTTCCTCATCTGTACACACACTGGAGCATCATAACTTGATTCAACGCTGTAACTTCAATAGCGAGTTTCCATTAGCAACCAAAGCGTTAAATCGGAACTTTACTGTGTGCAGGAAACAGGTTTGCCAACTTCTCTTTCTGTAATAAATAAGTCAGCTGCATTCCAGGTGGATGATGGACGTCACGGAGATAGATGAATCTCTTTACTCTTTGGTTCAGCTGATAGCGAGAGACACATCACACTCCTAATACCTACCTATGTGTAAGCCTAGCTTGCAATTTTGGTGCTGAAACCGGTTGATCTTAGACTTCAACAATCACAGAAGCAGGCATTTTTCTGCAGTGATATTTAACTGAGGGCATTGTTGTATTCGAATGTTCAAGTGAAATATACAGTTAAAAGAACAAGATGGTTACTATGGTAATATCCTTAGGAGAAAACCCCCCAAAAACTTAGCTTATATAAGGCGTTTTTTTTAAATGCCAAAGCCCGATAATCCTAATCACTGTTTTTTATTTATGTTTTATTACTTATGGTATAAAAAAAACAAGCAGAAAATGTGAGCCGAAACCAAGAACTAATTGCTGAATTGTCCCATTTGTCATTGTTATATTTCACATGGCTTCTGACATCATGGCAGAATTTCAGGCTTGCACAGTGAGCCACGGGCTGTCTTTGGCTTCATGGGCGGAAATAATGCTTTCTGGTGTTTGGTCTGATCAGACAGGTTCTGGTGTCTTTCATATTTTTGTGGGTGAAAAAGCTGACCCTAATGACTGCCTCTTGAGTGCTCCAGGGGCCAAAGGATCATTTATTTTACAGACGCACTTAACCAGACACACTTGACCAGACGCACTTAACCAGACGCACTTAACCAGAACAACTTGGATGGCCTTCGATCTTACGACTTTATCCGGTTAAACGTCCGAATGTGTAATGAAGGTGAGGGTACTACCGCAGTGCCCTTGCTGGAATGTGAACCCGTCCCATTTCAGGCGTGCCGTTTGTCCGCTCCTTCCCCAACCACACTGTTCGTCTCGGAGCCTCGACACCTCGGAGCCTTGACACCTCGTCACGAAACGCTCGGCTGTGACAGTGATGAAGCAGCAGTCCCCCTCTCCTCCCCCTCAGGGGGCTGCCGGTTCCTGGCTCTCAGTCAGAAACAGTTTGCACCGGATTCTCAGCTTCTCCCATCTGCTCACAGAGAACGGTCAAAAGGCGAATTCCCAAATTCATCCTGACGTGAAAAGGGGAGGTCGTTTTTTTTGTGCATAACAACTTTATTTATTTACACAAAAGAGGAAAATTAATTCTAGCCAGAGCCACACTGTGGTCCAGAATGCTTTTATTTAGTTTAACAAGCCGTGATGACACGAGGAATGGTTTATGGTTCCGTAATGTGACTACGAGTGTTCCGGAAAGACCGGGAGTGTGCGGACCGTGGTGACGTTTATCTATCAAAGCAACCGCATGAAAACGCCTTCTTTTTCCATCCGGGCATAGTGTTTGGTTGGACCTACGGAGCGCGTGCGGAGTAGATGTCCCTCCAAGAGTCTTCACGTCCAACCAAACACTTTCCCTGGGGTGTGGTTTTCCACAGAAGCGTGTGTGCGCCTCCAACTGGAATGCATCTTGAGCGCACTTGCTATAGGTAAATCTACAGTTCCTTGGCAGTTTTTTTTCTTTTGTCAGTATCCTGAGAATGGAACAACGCACACCAGGCATTACATCTAGCATCCCACCAACAGATGTTCCTGATCATTGTTCCAGCAAATTAATTGGAGCAAGATGGTGGCCGCGATGATGCCGTGCAACAAGATGCAGCTTTCTCTTTGGACCGCCAGCTTTATTGCTTTTGGAACAACGTCGGCGCCTGGAATTAGCTCCTCTGGCTCCAGCAGCTGCTTTCACGTCTTCGGAATTTAGAAGGGGCAGGAAAGCTGATGCAGTGCATTCTGGGAGGGGACATCAGAAGGGAAATGCAACACCCTGAGAGCGAGCCAGACGGGCCCCTCCTGAGTAATTCGTGTCCCCAGGACGGGTGAAAGCGGGTGTCGCCTCTGGGTGGAGAGTAAGTATTGTCGCCCTGAGTTCACCGTTAGCCTAGAAGTTAACGGGCGTTGCAGGTGGAGCCAAGCGTATGAGATGACCCAATAGAACTGCAAGCCTGAAATTCGCCACTTTTTTTTTAAAGTCCAGAGAACTTCCAGAGAAGGAGACCCAGTCGCGCACAAGCTTGTACAACGGATACAGTACATCAAAATGAATAATGGCCTTGTAGATTTCAGGCAAGCTTACATGGTTCTGCAGCAAGTGCAAAACAAAGATATCACAGGGAGAGGTTTGTCCAAAGTAAAAAGACATAGAAATGGCTGCTGCTCGACTCCAACAATACTTTATTTCAGCAAAGTAGTAAACAAAAAGGACAAACTCGGGCCCATTGGTCAGATTCGGCAGCAGATTTGTTTCAGTTAACGTGAAAAAGGACGTTTGCGTTCTGAGTGTTTTAAAATAACGGAAAAACGCGCATCGTTCTGACATGACACCCAGATTGACCGCTTTGGACCGCAGTTGATAGAAACCGCCAGACAGCCATTACTCCAGATAAAACATTGCACCGTATTTTAATTTGGATGGAGGGCGGAGTTTCCAGGAACCTGAGGAGGGAGAAGGAGGACAAGGAGAAGAGGAGAAGGAGGTGCAATGGCAAATCTCAAAAACTTTGTGGGGGGAAACCTGCTTTGAATGCTATATCTTTTAACATAGAGCCGAGAGAGAGAGAGAGAGAGAGAGAGAGAGAGAGAGAGAGAGAGAGAGAGAGAGAGAGAGAGGGAGAATCTCCCCTTTCAGCTTTTAGTTTGGGGCCAGGAGTTTGAGGGGCTTATCTGCTCGGCGCAGATGAAACCGATTAAGGCTGACCTTTAAAGGGCAAGACCAGTATTTCCACGATCAGGCCGAGCAGAAAGTCGGGGCCCACGTGAGTCATGCCTGGATGTGTGTTTCATCATCTACGGCTGGCCATAGGAACATGCAGAAGTGTCTCAGTCTGAGCCTTCCTGGGTTCTCCTTGTGAGAGCTAGCTCGAGAAGTGTCTCTGTCTGAGCCTTCCTGGGTTCTCCTTGTGAGAGCTAACTCGAGAAGTGTCTCTGTCTGAGCCTTCCTGGGTTCTCCTTGTGAGAGCTAGCTCGAGAAGTCTCTCTGTCTGAGACTTCCTGGGTTCTCCTTGTGAGAGCTAGCTCGAGAAGTCTCTCTGTCTGAGCCTTCCTGGGTTCTCCTTGTGAGCGCTAGCTCGAGAGTTTGTAGGCGCCTCAAAAACTGTTCCCAATCGCCGTCTGTTTTCTCCCAGACACTTGCGTCGAGCAAACTCCCTGTTTTGTTCGGTAAGCATTTCCAGTGCCACCCTGTCCGGGCGTTTCTCCCAGCAATGACAGGATTAGTCGGACACTTTCGGTCTACTGTTTATACGCCTAATTGAATTTTTTGTTGTTGCAGATATTAAGAACAACCCAGCCTGTCTTGTACACACGCACTTGGAAAGAGAGTAACTCCAGGGAGGACATTCCATTCCTAAGTGCATCTGATTTATCTGACATCCCATAGTAGAATAAAAAGCAGAAGATTATCTGGTCACAGCATAATAAATAATTGAAGAAAGTTCTGTTTGAAGCCAAATGAAGGGCCTGCGTGTTTCTTTCTTTTGCACTCTGTAAGCCTAGACTGTAAGTACGAAGGAGAGCTCTGGGGCCTGTACGACGTGACTAACCGGGAAACAGGGCGGCTTGCTGTGACATGCATCTTTACGCGACTAACCGGTAAACAGGGCGGTTCGCTGTGGCATGCATCTTTACGCGACTAACCGGGAAACAGGGCGGTTCGCTGTGGCATGCATCTTTACGCGAATAATCGGGAAACAGGGCGGTTCGCTGTGGCACGCATCTTTACGCGACTAACCGGGAAACAGGGCGGTTCGCTGTGGCATGCATCTTTACGCGACTAACCGGGAAACAGGGCGGCTCGCTGTGGCACGCATCTTTAAGGATTGTCAAACACAGGCATCATTCTGGACTATTCTGTGAGAGTGTATAGCTTTCGGCCAATGCACTTATACACCGAATGACAGATGGGATAAAGGGTGTCGCTTTTTTAGCACGAGATAGGGGATTACCTTTGGCCGGAGACCTGTGGCTTTGCGGCTGCTGATGTCTGTTTCTGGTTAAATGGTAACTGTCCAAATGCAAAGCCTGCCCTGAGCCCCTGGTTCAGCTGTGATTGAAAGGGACATGTGAACGTTCCTGTGCTGGGAGCTCTGCCTGGGTGAAGTTGGTCAGACTTTATTTATATATTTACCCCCTTTGTCTTTGCTACCGGTTTGCCAACAGTTTCTTACTACCTATTTACTGGCTGTTTATTATTTATTTAATGACCATTCTAAAAGAGAAAATAGCATTGTATAATAAATAAACTGATGCACTTCTATTTCCTGCTTAATGACTAAATAAAGTGAGGTTCCACCTTGATTACCCTCCCCCCGGCAGTGGGTGCCACGCCCGCTCTCGTCAGTGCGGCTGATTCACACTGCGGCTGTCAGCCAGAGATCGCTTCTCTGCCTACGTTCCTGCACTTTACTTTTCCCTCCAGTGGACAATGACAGCCGCAGCAGGACAAGGCAAGAACCGCTGTCAGTCGTTGTGTCATGTACAGTCAGAGGAACACGTGACCGGATTATACTGCATGATGCCCGTCAGCTTGACCAACAGGTCACAGCTTGTCTGCTGTAGTTATATAGAAGTGTATAATGAACCTTCTAATGAAAATATAGTCACATGGATAAGAGAACCTACAGCAGAGTCGACTACAGCGCCAACATTCCTTCGACGAAATGCATTTTTTTCTGACGCCAAGTCTTAGCAGTGGAGTTCTCCATGTTTAAAAAGAAAAACTACACAAACTAAACTAAACTAAATGGTGAAATCCTGATCACTTCATTCACGGTTACACCGCAGGGTATATTTTGGTTTTTTGTTACCGTAATATAAACGTGCAACGCGGAAAACTTTCTTCTCCAACACGGACGATTAAGCTGGTACCCCGAGCTGTCCTGGCCTATGGAAAGAGCAACACGACTGGTCTGTACTGTCGGGTACTGAGGGGAGACGGTCTCAGCAGGGCCTTTGCTGCTGATAACGTATGATTACTGAAGGACCTTTTTGCTCGCAGTCCCTTGACACTTTAAAATAAAGAGGAGCGCTTTTTGCTTTCAGAGTTTGAAGTGAGTCCTGAGTATCACTTTCCCCAACACTTCCCACGGACGCTCGCTCTGTTCGGTGCCTCAGTGTGGTGGCTCAGTGGAGTCTTTGCATTGTGCCATTGAGAGCTTACCTTGAAGGTCAACTTCATGGACATTTTGGTATCTAAACACTTCACTCAACGGAAATTCACCAAAGCAGTTTCACACCCATCCTTAAATTAAACTGCTGGATTGTGACAACAGTTCAGACACTCGTCTCTCTCCCTTTTACAATGGGTTTATTGTCTCTGCTGCTTTTGCCACACAGGCGATAAAACATTAAAACCCTAATGGCTGATAATGGAGGTTTTATCGTCCAGGTCCACTTTTACTCTGCCCGACGTCAATACCGCTCAGCTCTGCCACACAAATCCATCACAGTCTATTTATGTTAGTGGGGTTTTTTTTTCTGGAGCACCGGAGTTAAATTCTGCAGTCTCCGAGCTCATTCTGCAACCACCTGCAGTTGAAGTGGGGCTAATAAAGGTGGATGGAACGAGAACACAGGAACAATCCGCTCCCGGAGCAAGACAACGCCAGCGTCTCCGTCCGCCGTTGTGCGTCTCTACGGGCAACACTGTGCTGCTGTACTGACCTTCCAATCAGACATTTACTCAGATGGACGTCTTCATTTCGACGTGACATTATGCCCTTTCCAGATATAAAAATGGAGCGACAAGACATTTGAAGTTTTTCTTCAACAGAGAGACGATAACAACACATACATTTTAACAACCAAACATCAACACAACATATTCCATTACTGTTTACAGTCCTTGAATCCTGGCCCTCGCTCCTGCAAATGGCTCCTTTGGGTTTTATTGCACGCGTGGGGGACAGTGCCATCACGTTAAACTGCATGAATTATGCTTCTGTGAAATAAACAAAGTAAGACTCTTTATTTTAAATGGTTTTTACACAAAGGACACACAGAAGCCTTGTTTTCAGATCTCGCTGGTCCGTTAATACTGTGGTAATTTTTACTGAAACCTTTATGTTCTACAATAGCAATGGTTTTGAGAGACAAGACCCATAAAACACCAACAGTCCGCTTTATAATGCCATGAATACAACAGAGTCGACGCTGCATAGTTCCTTGGTTTGGTCATTCGATTATTGCAGTAGCACACAGGTCTGTGACCTTCCCCCGACCCACGCGTTCCCCCGGGGAACGGTTCTGGATGAGTCTGATGGGATCCAATGGGTCGGAATCCTAATGAGGCGCACATAGTTCGCTGTAGAGGGGAGCGAGCCGCCCGGACCTCGAGCTCTGGGAGGAACCGGGCCCGAGGTCGGACCGAGTGGGGCGATGGCTCCAGATGCTCCCAGCCCCCGGACAGCAGGGGGCCGTGCATGGCTGGGACGTGCCCGGGTGGCGGGTCAGTACGGGGCGAACAGCATGGGGACGTGCGTGGCTCGGATGGGCCCGGGGGCGGGGCGGAGCAATGACGGAGGCAGCGGCTGGGTCTGAAAGAGGGCGGCGGCGGCGGAGCGGAGGGTGAAGCCGGGCACCGCGGACGCCGCCGCCGCCGCGGCGCTAGCGGCCGCTGCCAAGTGGCCGGGCAGCAGCCTGGCAGCTATGGGCTTCCCCATCTCCAACTCCTTCCTCAACGCCAGCCTCACCTGGGGGTGGAGTCAGACACAAGGCAGCCAATCACAGCGAGCACCGCCCCTGTGGGTAATGCTGACATGAAGCAACCATGCTGTTAGGGTACTCTACTCAGATTATCTGTTATTTTGATTCTCAGTGTGATTCTCAGTGTGATTCTCAGTGTGATTCTCAGCCTCACATTCCCCCGAGACAGCTGCAGTTAACTTTATACGGCGGGGATGGGCAATCCATGTCCTGCTATATCTTAATTAGCATCTGATTTACGTTTGGGGAAGAGCGGGTTCAAACCTGCAGACACTGTGGTGAATTGTTCTAAGAAAAATGCCTTTGCCAATGACGCTTTGTTCTCAGTCAACAGCACCTGGTGGTCAACGGCGATTGGCTGCGGTGCCACTTACGGATTTTGCGCTCGGCCCTCGCTGGGCCTTGTTGTAGGGGCTGAATTTGGGCTTGGCCGGCTTCCCCGCTGCTCTGTCCTTGTGCCGTCTGCTGCTGATGTGCTGGAAAGAAGAGAGACACTGCACTGGACACTGGCACGGGCAAGGCCAACGGCGCGAGAGTCGGAGGAACGAGGCGAGAGCTTTGCTCGGATTCGGCAATCGGACGCGTTTTATTCAGCCGGCGAGAAACAGCACATTCCGTTCCTTCCTGTTTCCCTCTAAAGAGTTCAAATGAAAACCGACAGTCACCGTTCTTATGCATATTCATTAGTGGATAGGCCGGGAACATGTTTTCATTCTGAACATTTGCCAATTACAAAGATTCAACGCAAAATGTGTGATTAGAATAAAAGCCAAATGAGTAATGATCTCCCCGGTAATGAATATTCATGAAGCATTTTCCTTCACAGGAGATTCATTTGGTTCAGCTAGGCAGGGATAAAACTTCCCTAAGTGTGATAGATTGCTGCTAGAGTTCGGCGTGATCTCGACTAGACATGACGTGGCGGCAAAATAACGTCAGGCCACGGGGGTGTCGATTGGCTGGTTCTCGCTCACCTGTTTCAGTTGCGTTTCGGAGTTGACGTGCACGTCGCAGATCTCACAGTGGAACGTCTTGTTCTGGAGGCCAGTGGCGGCCTTGGTAACCGGGACCAGCTTGCTCTTCACCCCGGGCCTGGGGAAGGACTTGATGGCCCCACCGCCGGTTCTGGCCTCCAGCATCGTCTTGTGTTTTGTGCCTGAGTAAGCAGAGCATTAGAAGCTTAGATCCAATGGAAGGATAAAGAGGTTACGGTTTCGTCCTGATGTTCTGTTTTCCTGTGCGATGCAGCAGGATAGGCTGTAACACCAGGTTATGAAAGGAAAGAGGTTGATCATTGATCAGATGCCCAGAGCTAAGATATGGGGGCGTATGCACGGCGGTGGAGGAGGGACGTAGCGGGACGGTGATGACGGGAGGAGTCTCACCACTGTTGTGCGCCTCCAGCTGGGAGGTGGAGTTGACCGCCACCTTGCAGAGTGAGCAGTAGAGCAGGCGCTTGGCCTTCTCCTCCTCCGTCTCGCCGTCTCCTCCGTCGCGCATCTCCGCTCCAGGGGATGGGGCGGAGTCCTGGGCTGCCTCCACCCGCGTAGCTGCGCCGGTGTTAGTCAGCGCCACCCCAGAGGCCGAGGGGTGCGCAGGCGGCAGAACTGGCCTGACTGTGCTATCTGCAGACGGATGAAAAAAGAAACATTGCGGCGAGGGCACAGTTAGAAGAATGCAGAATAAAAATAAAACAGATATCTTTCAGCTGACAAGCCGTAAGGTTGTGACTGTGATTGATCGCCCTCCTCCGGGCGAGGGCAATGCAGTCAGAACTGCACCGAGAGCCTGTCTTGTGCGCTCTCTCCCGTTAAGCCGGCCAAGCCACCCGGCGACAGCTTGCGGCGCCATGTGCTGGATGACTAAACCTGGTTTCTCCCCCAGCCTCGGGAACTGAGCTGGGGATTCGCAAACAGGAGCGCGTGGGTCTGGGCAGCTGACAGATCCCCACGCCGCGTCGAGCAGTGACGAAGAATTAACCGTGCCCCGAGATCCGGAGCAGCTGCTTTCAGCCACGTCCCCCCCGAAGGACGAGGGTGGGTGGCAGTGCCATTGTTTGCAAGATGCTTTCTCTCCTTTTTCATAAACGAGCTCTGATTGGTCAGAACTCTGCGGCCCCCAGCTGTCATCTGTGTTCTGTGGCTTCTGCTTTTTACGCCGTATGGCACCATGTGACCAGAGGGTGACAGCAGATCCCTTATGGGGTGGGAATGTAACTACATGGGTTACATCACAAAGAAGCTACGGAGCTAAGGAATTGTTAAGAACATCCTGCAACAGTAGGACTGTGACAACTGTGGGAAATGTTTGGGTTCATCCAGAATTCGCCAGAAGCCGGCACAAAAGAGGAACGTTTTGGTTTCACTCGTGAAACAACGGCTACGGGGAGTGTTGAGAAAAGCTTAGTTGAGCTCTCGTTGCGACAACCCTGCTAACGGAGAGTCATTCTAACCCAGGCTTTCAAGGAGAGGTCACGTGTTTCTGTCACAATCGGAAACCCAGCCGTCTGACACCCATCAGCACGTGGCCAATCAGAGACTTCCTGGCCTGGCAGCATGCCACTCAGAACTGTCACCCGCCTGCCAGGCCAGGCAATTTTGACACAGCTTTTATGGCTAAATGTCTCGCTCGGTGGACTGGCACCCAAAGTCAAAGCACTTTGTTTGACATGTTTGTTCTTGTCAAACTGCTATGACCACTCTTCCTTCAGCGCTTTTCGAGCCACACCACCTGACACTGAATTAATTGAATTGCCCTGACCTCAAGTCGCCGCCTAAGACCCAGCAGGGGGTCAATCTGACCTTTTCAATAGGGGACCCAATAATCACAGATCACGAAGGCTCCCATCTAATTACTAAAGTCCTAACGAATTCCGCAAGGGGAGGAACCTGTGAGTGATATCTTCCCTCCCCCTGGGTTAGACTATGTCCATGTGTGTAAACAGTGGGCTCGTTTATGTGTTTGTTTAAGTAAGAGGATGAGAGAGAGAGAGAGAGAGAG